>JAGSMP010001546.1:0-45090 GCA_029286625.1 Parnassius orleans | reverse complement strand
TCCTAATTTCAATAGAGAAGATGCATGGTATGCCATCTGTTTGGGATCCTATAATTAACACAAAATTAAATCCAAACCCAAGCATACCACTGCAAGACTTCAAGATACTGTAAGCTCATTCTGCGTAGATCGAACCAAAATTAATATTCAAAAACTGAAGGTAAAGGGCTAACTATGACATTGGGACGTCAAACACCTCAGTCCCCTGTGACCATGGGTGCTGTAGCACCCGAAACGTCGGGAATCAAAATTAGTAAAATTAAACGCGATAAAATGCTCGTTTGCACCCTCTCTTATAAAAAAAAATTCCAATGCTGGCTGAGAAAACGAGGGAAGTGCCCTGATTGAGGAGATACGACAAAGGGGTTCTTTTTTGCGGTAAACGCGCAAACCTGTGTCTTATGGGGGTTTAAACTGGACTAGAATTAGTGGCCCCCAATCCGAGACTTTGTCCAACAAAGACACGACTTCAGACAATAGTTTGTTCCGGCACTCGACGACGGATTCCCGAGAAATATTGGCACGGCCTATAAGTCATCGCCAGTGCTGTCGTCTGCATAACAATGAATGTTACTACTATGCAACATATCATTGAAATGCAGATGGAACAGGGTAGGCAATAAAAAAAAGCACGCAACCCTGTGGAACACCGTTGACTACGACGTTAATAGTCCGATCTGTAAGAAAACTGATGACCCAATTCCATAATTTCACGGGAAGCTCATAAGGGGGAAGCTTCGAAAGAAGCGCTTTGTGAAAAACCCGATCGAAGGCCTTCGGTATGTCCAAATTAACCGCCTGGGCCTCCGCCTTATTCTCGACTGCCTCCGCCCATCTGTGAGTTAGGTAGACAAGAAGACCACCAGTTGAACGACCTCGATGGAAACCGTATGGACGATCACTAATCTGCTAATGCTCATCAAGGTACTGCATGAGCTGGCAGTTAATAATGGTTTCCATTATTTTGAAGAATAAGGAGGGTGATAGCGATAGGCTTGTAGTTGGACGGTTGGCACCGCTGTAGGGACTGCAGCACTGCCAAAATTTCGACGGATTCAAAGGCTCATAGTCCACATACGCAGAAGACATAGTGGCAAATTGTACTCATCGGTCTTCTGTATAATTTGCCGAAGGGTATGTATGTGGTCTATTGTGCTAAAGCCTTTTCGGAAACCGGCTTGTTCGGGAGGCTGAAAGTAGTCGAGTCTGCGTGCGAGACAATTCGTAATGACTCTCGAAAACAGCACGTAGACGCGGCTCAGAAGGGAAATCGTTCTGTAGTTCTTCAAGAGAAAGTTGTCGCCTTTCTTGAAGAACAAGACCACCGCACCTCTGCTCCACGCCTCCGGTGTAATGCCACCATGGAGGACGGAATTAAAGAGCTTCTGAAGGACTTCAAGTACCGGTTTTCCACCCGCATTCAGAAGCTCCGCTGTAATTCTATCCTTGTCCGGGCACTTGCCGTTTTTAAGGTGCTGGTAAGCCATTCAAATCTCGCTCAGACTGACGTCCGGAATATCATCGGAATAGTGTCGGATAAGACTTACTTTTGGATTGTTACTCACACTTGAGTGTGGCTCCAACGATGATATACAGCTGCCCATAAAACCTCTCAATTTCAGTCAAACTTCAGGTGTACACTGGAAGGTAGAGCAGATGACGTCCTCAGTGATCTTACTCATATTTTTCAAATTTTTAAAATATTGGTCTTGAACCAAATAGCAATAAATGTGAAATATTTTTGGCAATAATTTATCTAGTTCTACTTCTATTCTAGTTCTAGTGAAAAATATTTTGTATATCTTGTCTGGAACATTGTTTAGCTCACTGTTCTTGCATATTTTTGTTAAATCCATATGTCAATATTATTTATTTATTTGTTAACAAACATAATATAAAAATATAAAAGGACGGTTTTACATATTTAAGTAAATCTCGCCACAAAGAATGTAATAAATTGCTTTGTATAAGAAAATCAGTGCTTTACTTGGCCTGAAGTAACAGTTGTTAGTAGTCGTCGCGCCCTGCTAAGCGACCGCGGTAATGCACGTTTTATACCATTTCCCTCGTCATTGTTTAAGTTCGATGCTTTAAAGATCCGTGCCTCGGGCGTTTCGTTGAGTGGTTTTCATTAACCTCGATACCTCCTCGGCCGCTCGATTTGAGTTTAATGTCGCGATGTGCTGCTTTGACCCCGGCTTCACTTGGGCTTTCAAAGAAATTAAGAATTTTGAAGTTTTCATTCTTAACAATAAATAAAGAGAACTTTATGAGTTGTTAATAAGAATAAAGATTTGAAAATAAACATTATCTAACAAAACAAGCAATATCCTTTTTTTTGTATTTTCTTGCTCGATCGATACCTTATATGTTTTAGTTATTGATAACATATGGTCTATTATTGTAATATAGTTAACATTTTAATTGAATAAATAAAATCTCTTTATAATCCTTACAACATCTTAATCTTATTAAGTTTTCTTTTTAATAAATTGCATTATCGCATATTTCTTCACACTCACACCAGTCACTTAAATATCCCACGTTACTGAGTTTTTCCACTGTCATTTACGAGTATGTTGCTTCAAATTCTAAGTCGGTTATTATATTGACAGAATTAAAGTCAATAATCACTTTACACTCAAAACTGTTTGAGACCATTTTGTCGTCATCAACATTGATGTGGAAGCTAGATCACAAAGCTTATGCAATGAATGATGTGAACATTAATTAAATAGGTTTTTTTTTAAAAATAATAATGAACTGAAAATAAATTTACTATCCATCTGAGGTGGCTTTTGCCTGCAACCAACTTCAAATAAAGAAAAGCACTGCGTTGTCACTTTGAGGACTGAGATGGCTGGCCTCACACCCTGTGATTATATACTGGCTCACTACAGCCTTTGGAGAACACACAGCAGTACAAGCACTGCTATTTGGCGGCAGTAATAGGTATGAGGGTGGAGAGACGGAGTTCTAGGCAAAATAGTTCTACCACATAGAAGGTTGAAATAGATAGCAAAATTAATGTCACATGTTTAATGTAATGGGTTTCCGCAATGTAATGACTGATTCTGATTACGAAAGCTACTGCGGCTATTCTACTTTGAAAACTTCAATATTTTTATGACTTGACTAAAGTTCTGCCGGACAGATTTTAGTCAAACGAGTTTGGCCATATATACTCGTATTACTCATGTATTGTTAATGTATAAATTGATATTATCATAAAACAAATAAATGTTTATTAGTTAAGGAAACGGACGGACAATTTTTGAAATTCCGTGTCGTTTTTACACATTTTGACACAGAGTGAGATGGAAAGCGCTGTGTGGCGCGGCGCGGCGCTAATGGCGTGCCATTACCCACTCGATACTCATGTTATCCGCTTATCGGCATTGTTCGGGCAGCCGCGTTTTCTATTTTATTTGTTGCCACTTAAACGGTTATAACCATTACGTATTTAATACGGCAAAAAGGCTCAGCTCTTGTCGCTTAATGATATATTTAAATTGCCCCCTTACATCTGTACCAGTATTATTTGTAGTTAATAATAAAACGTAATTTTGATGTTTAAGTCTTTATGTTAAATATTATTCCTATTGCTCGTTGCGTAAGTGAAGCTTTTGCAAGCATTGCCCGTGGCGCAGTGGCTTAGCAATGAGTTACGGCGCTAAGGGCCGGGTACTAATCCCGCACGAAACAAGTATTTGTATAGCCTACAAGTAATTGTTCCGGGTCTGATGTTTGTCTTTGCGCAATTTATGTATGTAAACTGCCTCTACGATACAAGAGAAATTCCTAGTGCGGGGATATCGATTTTTAAAAAGAAAAATTGAAAGAATTAAAATAAATATGTTAAATGAAAATCTTAATCGTATTTCACTATAGTCCAAGCGCAACTCTCTAATTCTGAATCCATCTAAATCATAGGCGCGTCTTGCGTTTCGGTGCATGAGGAGGAGTTATCCTCTTTCGATTAGAGGCTGCCAAAAGGAGCTAGCACCGGTGTGACGCGGATGTGTCTGTAAGGTTTCCTTTGGCCCTGCTGGTATGCGGTGAATATATAAAACATGGAATTTTAGTCGGTGCTGGTCCTTGCTCTGCAAAGCGAGTAAGGATAGGTATTGGTTCAAATAGGTTTAATACCATCTAGTAATAAAGGAACACCTAATAAGAGAATAGCGATTCCGCGTTGTAAATTTTTATTCTTGTAGAAATAAAAATAAAATTTAAATTTAAACTATCTCTTATTAGGATTAGATAAATTAACAGAAATAAATAATTCACCTTTATTGGTATTTAGTTCAATACTAATATTTTCAAAACTTTGATAATTATGAGCAAGACCACAGAGAACATCATCTGCTCTATCTCCTAGGGTACGGTGTTCGTATGGTGTGAATTAGTTTTCATTCAGTGTGATTTTCAAATTAGAAATAACAATTGAATTCACATATTATTTCCAATTTGTTTAAATGAGAGAAGTTACT
Organism: Parnassius orleans; assembly: GCA_029286625.1. NCBI lineage: Eukaryota > Metazoa > Arthropoda > Insecta > Lepidoptera > Papilionidae > Parnassius > Parnassius orleans. The sequence goes on along the minus strand of JAGSMP010001546.1, from coordinate 40,597 downwards.
TAAAATTAATAACATTTTGTGGTAGGTCTCATAAAATACATGTATATAGGCTTCTATCTTCTAATTTGTTCGCCTATTCAGTAAAATAACTATTAGGTTAGGTTAGGTTTTTTGTGACTTTATAAATTGTAGCTATTTATTTTGCAGCATTTTAATATAATATATATTTTCTTGTACATTTTGTTTTATTTAAGTTTTTGTTGTTTGTTTCACATCATTTGTTTTTTAAGTTCTCATGAAAATTCTCATCATTTACGTATTTTCGCGTAATGTTACTATACTTATTAATCAATAAAATTCATGGTTTAGTTTTAAGTTTTTGTTTCAGCGCCCATCTTCAGGACTGAAAGATTTGACATTCCTATTTGTCCCCATCTTCGTGTATTTCAGATATTTTGTTATTGATTTCTACAACAATCGGATGAGTATTATGCGGGTTATAGACTGATCACTTATCCTAATGCAAAATTCGAGTCGCTGAGTATCTGCGTTCTTTTTAACTGTGTTTTGATTATCGTAAGATCTATGGCTTGATGGTACTGTTTTTGCTTGCTGCCAATTTAGCCTGGAATACGGAGCAATGGTTGTCCAGCCTAAAGTTTGAGTTGAATTTTTCTTTAGCGTCCTCATACCACACAACAGCTGCACACACCTTTCTTTCTAACTTACTTCCATCTGTAAACAAAAGTAGCATTCTTTCTGGAGGTGAAAGTAGATTAAACATTTTTCCTTTCTCTAGGCCTATCTAGAGAAAGGAATATTTTATCTGAATTTCTTTAACAATTTTTTTACACTACTTATTGCAAGCTTAAGCAAGTAAGTTCGACTGTCATTGTTGTTAATTTGTTTAAAGTTTCTTCTTTTAGCACAAAGCCCATACGCAGTTCATTTTCTAGTCTTACTAATTCATATTTAGACAATCTAAAAGAATATGTTCGAGTGTTTACGGAGTCTGTTATCATTAGGTTAGCTTAGGTTAGGTCTCGTGTGGAGTTGCCAGTCCTCCCATCGCGCGCGTCCCCATGCGGCAGATAGCGGAACTCCACTCAGTTACGGGTGGTAGCGAGAAACCGTCGTGACCAAAACTGGCTACCTTTGATTCGAATGGAATCAAAAACGACCGAGAGCTTGTTTGGAGATAGGAGGGCCTACTAGTTACTTCCCTGTATCCTCTCCGTTGAGAGTGGACGGCGCATTATTATTATTAATAAATATTAATTAATTTCTATTTAAAGTCATCTAAAAATATAATAAATATAATATTTTAACAATTAAAATGCACTATTATGCATAAAGTTAAAATACATTCATTTCGAACATTAAGTATTATAGTATAGCAAAGGTAAATATTTTCTCTAAAACTCTTTAAATTTATTAAAACTCTGCTTAAAATATTCAAAATAGAAAAACAAGTCGATTATATTACAATAATCAAGATAAGTAACATTTGTAATATAATTTACTAATAAAATACACATAGATTTTTAAATTTATATAATTGCCATTGACATATTATTAAATCAACCTGTCACTAAATAAGACTAATTTGCAGTAAACTTCTCATTTTAAATAACTTGGAAATAATAAGGAATTCAATTAGTTATTTCAAAAAAATTTTAAATTCATACCATACAATCCAGGTAAGGTTAGGTTTTCTTTCCGACATGTGGAAATCAGGGATTTTATTATATTTTTTCTTTTATTTGTGGTTTAGGTCCTTGTATTATTTTATTATTTTAACTTTATTACTGTTTTCTTTGTTTCTTTTATGGGTTCTTTTCCTTTTTTATCAACTTAATTCTAGTTACATTTATTACTTTGCTATTTCTTATTTCTACTTATTTTGAATGGGCTGTTTACATTATATGGTTAGATTAGGTGGGTTTTTTTGTATGCTTTGCTGCTTCCTCTGACATGGTGGTCAGAGACATTGTCAGCTCGACACGGACTTTGAATTCTTGTTTTTATTTCCTTTATCGCGTTCGACTCGTGGCGCAAACTTCAGTTTATTTTCAACACCCCACGCTCGGACATGTTCGAGAGTTGCATTGGCACGTCTCTACTTTGTGTGCTGTGTCGCCGTCGAAGACTAAGACGACGTCGCAAACGCCTGACAATAATCTTCCTGCATTCCAGACTTTTCAAGAGAGGGTAGCAGAAGATTACACAGGATTGGGCCTCCTATGAATCCTTGGACACAACCTTTGTTTGTGCCTTTAGCATATTCCTCACCAGCGTACCTGACTACAACTTTCCTGTCCTTAAGATAACTATCCATGACCCTCCTGCTTTAGCGGACACCTCTCCTCAGCCAGTCGGACTCGTATGGCTGGCCACCAGGCTTTATCAAAAGCTCCTCTATGTCCGATGATACTAGCGCTATGATTTTTTTTTGATCCAGCTTCATGTGAATGGACTGCATTATTACATAGAGGAGTCTTCGGTGCTCTTTTGTGGCATGAACCCGTACTGGCGAGTACCCACCCTTGGCAAAGGTAGAATTTAAGGTGGGCCACTAGCATTTTCTCAAAGATCTTTCCCAGTATAGGTTGTAGTCCATTCCCGTGTAGTGGCGGGTTAGAATACCCACTACCCCATATCTTCCCGTGGGTGTCGTAAGAGGCGACAGAGGAAACTGAGGCAGAAGATGGGCAGCAGCATCTTTCTGATAACAGCAAATAATAAAAACTGCGGTTGCCAACCCGCTCGCCAAGCGTGGCAACTACGGCAATATCCCCAATGAAGAAAGTTACGAAGAGGCCCTGGTCCCCGGCGGCCCCGCTATTCCTGGCTACGGTGGCGACCATGGTAACGGCAGGGCGGGGTGCTAGAATCTCCGGTGGAGGTTCGGTTGCCACCTACGACGACTCGACCTGGCAACTTATAACGCACACTCTGAGGACTGACGAGAAGATCCTGGAGCTGGAAGAAGAGATAGACAAGTTGCGCTGGAATATTATAGGATTATCCGAGGTCCGAAGAGGGGAGGACACGGTAATCCTCGAAAACTGTTCTATCACCGGGAGGGCGACCATCTGTCCCAAGGAGGTGTCGGATTTATCGTCCACAAGTCTCGTTAACAACGTTGTAAAGATTGGGAGTGTGTCGACGAGGGTTGCGTACCTTATACTCAGAATCACCAAACGGTATTCGCTGAAGGTCATACAGGTTTACGCACCAACTTCGGCACACCCGATGAGGAGGTGGAGGAATGTATGAGGATATCTCTAGAGCCATGCATTCCTCTAAAACCCACTATACGGTGTTAATGGAGACTTCAACAAAGCTAGGCACAGAGAGAGTTGAGCTGAAAGTAAAATTCGGATTAGGCAACGGAACCCAAGGGCCAGCAGCTGGCCGACTTCATGGAGAAGAGGACTCTTTATGATGAACTCTTTCTTCCAGAAGCGGCCCCACAGGAAGTGGACCTGGTCGAGCCCCGACGGTTCGACAAAATGAGATTGACTTCATTATGACGACTAGACGCCAACTGTTCAGTGATGTCTCAGTGATCGCGAGGGTGAAAACTGGTAGCGATCACCGAATGGTTAGAGGCACACTGAACCCAAACGGTTGGAGAGGTGTCGTCTAATGAAGTCAACGCCCGTCCCCTCGTGCTCTAATCCAAAGTCCCGAAACCTTTCAGCTCGAGTTACAAAACCGTTTTCAGTGCCTGAAGATTGCAATGCAGTGGACGATATGAATGACAAGCTCAGGAAACCGTCCATGCGGTCGGAGCTAAGTTTTGTAAGACCCGCCGCAGAAGAACACAAAACTTCCGATCACACTTTAATCTCATGGCTGTTAGACGGGAAATGCTGCAATCTTCAGTAGATTTGATAGCATACAGGCAACTGAACAGACAGATCTCCAAATGCATGCGGCGGGATTTGGTGCAACTTCAATACAGCTCGTATTGAAGAAGCGATCGAGCGGAACCAGGGCTCTAAAGTCTTTGCCAGAGATCTGTCTGCCAGAAAGAGCCAACTGTCGAAGCTGAAGACCGAGTGTGGCAGCGTCGTTTCGGGACACCTGAGATTTTGAGGAGATTGAGAGGTTCTATGGGCAGCTGTACACATCATCGGAGCCACACGCAAGTGTGAGTAACGATCCAAGAGCGAGTCTTATCCGACACTATTCCGATGATATCCCGGACGTCAGTCTGAGCGAGATTGAATGGCTTCCAGCACCTTAAAACGGCAGGCCCCAGGCGAGGATGGAATTACAGCGGAGCTTCTGAAAGCGGGTGGAAAACCGGTACTTGAAGTCCTTCAGAAGCTCTTTAATTCCGTCCACATGGTGGCACTACACCGAGGCGTGGAGCAGAAGTGCGGTGGTCTTGTTCTTCAAGAAAGGCGACAACGCCTTTGAAGAACCAGACCGATTTCCTTCTGAGCCGCGTCTACGTGCTGTTTTCGAGAGTCATGAATCGTCTCGCACGCAGACTCGACGACTTCCAGCCTCCCGAACAAGCTGGTTTTGAGGTTTAGCACTATAGACCACATACATACCTTCGGCAAATTGTACAGAAGTCCGAGGAGTACAATTTGCCACTATGTCTGGCGTATGTGGACTATGAGAAAGCCCGATTCCGTCGAAATTTGGCGGTGCTGCAGTCCCTTCAGCGGTGCCAGTTGACTGTCGGTATATCGAAGTGCTGAAGTGCTTGTACAGTAGGGCCACGATGGCTATCCGAGTACAGAACCAGAGTACAAAACCTATCCAACTGCAGAGAGGAAGACAGGGTGACGTTATATCCTGAAACTCTTCACCGCTGCATTGGAAGACGTTTTCAAGCTTCTGGACTGGAAAGGATACGGCATTAACATCAATGGCGAGTACATCACTCACCTTCGATTTGCCGATGATATAGTCCTTATGGCAGAATCGCTGGAGGACCTAAGCACTATGCTCAATGACCTCAATAGTGCCTCCCAACGGATAGGTCTTAGATGAACATGGACAAAACAAAGATCATGTTTAATGTCCATGTCACACCTATGCCGGTAGTTGTTGGGAGCACGCTTGTTGACGAATATGTTTACCTGGGACAAATAGTCCGACTAGGTAAGTCCAACTCGACCGAGAGGTCAATCGACGGATTCAACTCGGCTGGGCAGCGTTCGGGAAATTACGGCACATCTTCCGTCGTATACCTCAAACTGAAAACGAGGCTGTACAACCAGTGCGTGTTGCCAGTGATGACCTACGGAACTGAGACGTGGTCCTTCACTGCTGGCCGGATGAGGAAGCTCTCGCTCAGCGAGCTATGGAGAGGGCTATGCTCGGGTATCACTGCGTGATAAACTTAGAAATGAGGATATCCGCAGTAGAACCAGAGTGACCGACATAGCCCAACAGATTAGTAAGCTGAAGCAATGGCCGGGCCATAGCTCGAAGAACCGACAACCGATGGGGAAAAGGTTCTCGAGTGGCGGCCTGTACCGGCGGACGAGTGTAGGGCGTCCCCCACTAGATGGAGTGACGACCTGGTAAGACATGCAGGAAGTCGATGGATGCGGGTGGCTCAGGACCGTGCTTTGTGGCATTCCTTGGGGAGGCCTATGTTCAGCAGTGGACTTGTGAAGGGCTGTAATGATGATGATGATGATGGGCCTGTACGCTTTTGGAATGTGTAATCTACTTTCCTGGGTTTTAAGCACTATGACTGTAGGATTTTGCAGCTGTTTGGGAAGCTGTTTGTAGCATTAGGCATTTATTAAGGAAGGAAGGATTTTTTTAAATTAATCGTACTCTACAGACTCGCGGTCCGTACTTTATTACATTTATTTTGAATTATTATAATATTACATATCGAATTTCTAGGTATAACATCTGCCACTAATATTTAAATGTACATGTTTTCTTTTACAATTTTTTCGAGTATTATATTGTACCTTATATCTAAATAATTAGTTTTATTCGAACCGATTATCATGACTTTTTTTTGTTTTCATCACTTTTATCACTTTATTTTCTATTTTTTTTTCTTTTTTTCCTTTTTATGCTTCTTAAACTATGTATTTAAAAGGTTAAACTCTACATACTTATTACTAATTTATAACTATAGTTCACAAAATAGCCTTTATTTAAAGTAAAACCATAGACTTAGAATATACTAGCGTATAGACCAACATAGTGTGCAAGGAGAAGAAAATTCCTTATGGCAAAATGCAAGATAGAAAAGGACACCAAATCTCATGACTCTGTAACCGATTTTGAATGACAGGTCGGCACACCCGGCACGCAAGAAATAGCCTGAGATATTTTGTAATTTTTAAAGTGTAATAGTGGTTATTTTTAGTAAGTAACTTTTTCCAAAATGGTTAATTGTTCCGTGAGTGACTGTGCTGTTAATAATAGAAATAATCCTGATAATTTCACATATCAGGTAATTCTCAAGACGTCGTCAATGTTATGACGCGTTTATTTTGGTTAAAATTTATGTTACATACTGTTTAAAATATAGAATATATTCAATTATTTTGTTAATTTTGATATTTTGCAAAGAAAAAAACACGTTGTTGATAATTTGCATGAATTTGGTAAATAGATTTTATACAAAATATTTTACATGTACGCTAGGGATTGACTCAACTATATCAAAATTAATGTCGATATTTATCTTGAATGTTTATAATGAATCGATAGACTTGCCTACACAACAAGAAAATAAACTCGGTTTGCGTTCTAAAATGTAATTTTATTTTCCGTTTTCAACAGATTCCTCCGGATTCTATAATTAGAAAATTGGTTAAGTTTCATTGGACGGGTTGGTTGAAAGAAGAACTCAACAATTTGCAGCAAACATTTTCTTGAGAAGTATAAAGAAAAAGTAAATAAAAACAATTTTATTAAAGGAGTTATAATGATTTCTTATATTTACGCGAACACCACACATTGAATTAAACTACTTTTACGGATTATATCGCGTTTAATTAACTTATTTATTAATTCGACGTTTCAGTGCTTTACAGCACCCATGGTCACGGGGACTGGGTGATTGACGTCCCAATGTCAAAGTTAATCCGGAGTACCTTCAGCTTTTTAATTATTAATTTTGGTCCGATCTACGCAGAATGAACTAACTGTGTCTTGAAGTCTTGCAGTGGTATGCTTGGGTTTAGTTTAATTTTATTAATTACAGGATCCCAAGTGGTAGTACCCAGCCTTCTCTATTGAAATTAGGATGTTTTTAATTTCAATAGCCTCACGTATCATCCGGCAGGAATCGATGTTCTTTCGCGAGAATCTGTGGTTTATCAAATCTAATGTAATGGCGGGAGCCGTCTAGGATATGATCACAAAGTCTGAAGTCGGGAGGTCTGCAGGTCAAGTCGGAGGTCAAGTCGAAGTCTGCAGTTTGTGATCATATCCTAGACGGCCCCGCCATTACATTAGATTTGATAAACCACAGATTCTCGCGAAAGAACATCGATTCCTGCCAAGGATGATACGTGAGGCTATTGAAATTAAAACATCCTAATTTCAATAGAGGAGGCTGGTACCACCTGCTTGGGATCCTGTAATTAATAAAATTAAACTAAACCAAGCATACCACTGCAAGACTTCAAGACATAGTTAGTTCACTGCGTAGATCGGACCAAATTAATAATTAAAGCTGAAGGTACCCGATTAACTTTGACATTGGGACGTCAATCACCTCAGTCCCTTGCATGGTGGTGCTAAAGCACCTGAAACGTCGGGAATTAATAAAATAAGTTAATTAAACGCGATATAATCCGTAAAGTAGTTTAATTTGATAAAGGAGTCATTTCTACATTATTTGTACCAGTAAGTAAAATATTGTTATAATAAGACTTCAAAAATATAAATTTCAAAGCATTAGATAAATATAGAGACAGATTTTCATACATTATAAAACTGTACATTAAAGACAAAAAATCTTGAGATTATACTCTTTAAGCCATTATAGAACCCAACTAAGTATCTATTTATCAACCAAAATAAATGTATAACTTGCTTAACCAACCGCACAGCCTCACGGTCACACTAGTACAATATTCATAATATCATGCTATTTTCCCAAGGGATTGAGCTGAGCTTCGGAACTTCTGATTATATTCCCAAATCATAACAATAAAACTTTTAGCTTAGTTAGGTATAGATATTTAGTAATGCTCCTCAAGCGCTACTAGACGACCGCGCATGAGACGTGATAGTATAAATTTCATAGTATTTGATACTCACAACGGTCAATGCCCGATTCATGCTTGATGGCCGACGACATTGTCGCGAGGGCTTAAATAGCGTGGTTCATCCCCAGTGGTCGTAGAGAGGAACTGTAGTTAAGTAATAGCTGCGCAGATCAATAGATCTGCGAAATTGTTGCACTTGCCGCGGTCAGTCCATGAATGAGTGACCATTTTCAACATACCGAGATTGAGAGAATAGAGAGTGCATCTGTATCCTCAGACACTTAGTACACTTTACTGTGTTAAGATCATTATGTTTTTAAAATTCATGCAGCTAAAATGATAATAAGTTTATTATTACTTTATACTTTTCAGGACAGATGAAAGAATATAAACATGAAGCATGATGAAGCCTCATAAACATATTGGCCTTTAAACAGAGCAATCTTATTTAACTGATTCCTACAAGTTTCCTTCCTTAAATTATTAAGTTTACATTCATACTTAAGTCGAATGTTAAAATAAACTTCTATAATCTATTTAATTATTAATTATTAAATGTTTGTAATTATCAAAGTAACACTTATATGAAAAATAAAGCCATTATGTACTCCGTGTCCCCGTTTTTGTTTCCCCATCAAAACATTATATAAAATATAAATAGGTATATACTTAGTTAGTATCTACCTGTTTATATTAGCAATATGTTAAAAATAAATTCGGAAATTGCCCATGGCAGTAAATATTTTCTCCAAAGATCATAGCTCGAAAATACAACATTCTGATCTGATTATTGGGAGTTTTTTAAAGTTTTTTCAGTAAAGTCACTGGGATTTAATACATTTGAATTAAAATCCAACAAAAGCAGTGTAGGTTCAGCTTATTCCCAGGAACATGTTATATGAATATTTTTAATTATTTTAGAACTATCATGGTAAAATTCAGTTAATTTTGAAGTTATTCAACTTCATGCACTAAGCATTTTTTATAATCTTTTACCGCTTCCTTAATAATCATTTTCGATAGGCCTTTTAGTAAAATATACATCACTAGCTAACGCACACAATGACAAATCAAAATCGGTCACGCGTTTTCGGGCTGTCAGTGGTCTATACGCTAGTATATTCTATGTCTATGAACATTTGTTGCGAACATGTCACTTTAACGTCCTTTAACTTCAACGTCACTTTAACTTTAGTTTGAATGTCGTTTAAATCACTTCGTCTCGGACCACGTTCATAATGTTGTTTGCAACCTTTAAGTCTCGATGATGTATTGCCATTTTGATGTTGTAATCCTAATTCTGTTTGTGGTGGCAGACTCCGGCGCATAATGAACGGGCAACTGCATCTTCCTCACACCATCTGTGTAGTAGATGCAGTGGCTCGTATGGCCAGAGATTGCCACCATCTCATGGGAAATACTGTTGTACAGGCGATGTTTTTCTAGTCGATCGCACGATTACCACCGTCTCGCTCACGTGCCCTGAGCCTGTATGGTAAGAGTTCGCGATCCCTTCCCTTCCGTAGCCCTGGCTGATGAGATTTTCAGCCTGGGTGTCCCAGATATAACGCATTTGGGACTTTGGGATCTGTAAGCCCGTGTAACTCTTCAGCACTAGGAATCGCAACCTAGTATTGGATGAGTAAATGCCATCGTAGATCTCATTTAGGCATACGCTACATCCAGTGGGTTTCTGTGCGTGCAGATCCATTCGTGGTTGATATTAGCCACTAGATTTGGACGATATGGCAGCTGATTGTTGTCGCCTATAAGAAGAATCTCGCTTGCACCCGTGATTTGTACTGCCGTTACTATACCCCAAAATGGTTCATGAGCGCTTCGTCAATTAAGAGACGGGTGTATTCTCAGACGCCCATGCCATTTACCAAGGTTGAGGCCATAGTCCGCACCTTCCTTCCTGCGTCGGCTCCACATGATGCTAGCCTCTCCTCAGGTCGCTTGCAGGTACAGTTGTTGTTGTTATTATGATATCTTTTTCTGCCTCAAAGCTGTTAATAACCCAAGATGTTTTTCCACACTCAACGCCATTGACCCATGTTATTGTTGCCAATGCCCAAGAGAGCCGCCTTCCTCCAAGGTCATGGACACAGCCTTGAGCCTGTCCAGGGTCTCGTCCTCAAGCATAACTCTTGTACACTTTGCTGTTACCACTATGGGGTCGTGAGGAGGTGTTCGAAAGACAAGTTGGCCCAACCGCAGTCTCAGTCCCGTCCAAAGCCACAAAACCACCCGTTGCGTTGTATGTGCCGCCATGTACAATCCCGACACATTTCCTTTAATTACTTCAGCTGTGTCGTTGTTGTGCACTGCGGCTTCGGATTCCTCGAGCTTCACCAAACGCTGATCTTCGTAACCTCGGTGAAAGGTTTCCAAGATGGTCTTGCAGGTCATGGTATTAACTTCTCTGGTAGCTTTTATGATGCTTTAAACTCAAGGAATGCATTTATCTAGTGGTCCAGACTCCGACACCTCCATGAGACTCGGCAGAGTGACTTGTCCCAAGTCTGCTTTCGTCCACGTGGATGAAACAGAAAATCTCATGCACATGCATGGAGATTTTCTTGTTTGACCTTTGAGGAAGTGCTTTGCGACGCTCTTAACCGTGGCTACCATCTTCTCTGTTGACAGCGGATATTTCTTTTTCTTCGGAATTACTGCGGGGATTGCAGCGATGACTTGACCAAAGGTGCTAGCGACTGCTGCTACTTTGTTTATAGTTTCGGCTGGGATAATTCGTGTCCGCTTAGCTTTCTCCTTTCGAGTTCCATTTTTTGTTGCAAGCGTTCGGATGCACTTACTCCTTCTGGGTTTACTATGGAGTATTCCCTGCTGTCAGTAGGGTACAAGCATGAAGGTTCATTGGATCTGAATGGTTTCATAAAACCGAGGTTTTCACCTATGTCTGTATACCACCACCTCATGATGTTCTGAGGATTTAATACTCTCATGTAGTCTTCTACCTTCTTCGTATTCTACCACCATAGCATCTACGCTTATTATTTTGCTGGTACTTCTTAGCCTCACCTGCCTCCGCAAGCACGCAGCCAGCCATGACCATGGGGCAAACTCGGTGATGTCGTCGCCTTTTTCGAATAGTGCGATGGTTTTGTTCCACGTAGGCACTATTCGGCAGTGATGGTTTGCTACTTTTATCTTCTGTAGCACCTCATACTCTTACGTTTTATGCTCGTTTTGAAGATGCTGCCTTTTGAGTAAGGCGAGGCCGGGTGAGATGTTTATTCTATTTGGAGCCATCGTTGCAGAAGCAAAACCCAGCCTTTCAGAGGAGTCGTCCATGAACATGGCTACTGTTTTAAGTCTAAGACCTGGGTTGCCTAGTTCGGCATATTCCAGTAGTTTCTTTGCAGGCTGATTAATTGTTCTAGTGTGTTCTATGTTTGTGTTTTGTATTGTTATATTACTTAATCCACTGTTGCTGAGTTAAATCAGAGAGAAAAGTACTGTTCTTTTAGCAGCTAAAAGAAACAGTAGTACTCTTTCTCCTGATTTAACTCAGCAAACGGTGAGGAAGGGAAAGGAAGGAGGTTAGGTTAGGAGGTTAGGTTCCCGTGTGAGTTGCCAGAGCTCCCATCGGCGCGTCCCCAGGTGGCGGATAGGGGAACGCCACTCAGATATGGGGGTAGCGGAAACCGTCGCGGACCAAAACTGGCTGGGTGAGGGCTTGCTAGATAATGGAGGGCCTACTAGTTGCTTCCTGTATCCTCTCCGTTGAGAGGAACAGAGAATGTGACATGCGCGGTGAGGTGCCAGGTGCACTCGGCTTTTGCCGACGCCGGGCAACCCGTAATCGCGGGATTTTCAGGACCACACCCTGTAAAAGGAAATTGAATGGGCTCAGTGTTCCCTCACCCGGTCGGCTCTTGGCTTAACCGCCTGGAGTCGCGAGGATGATAACCTCTTTAAAATCACCCGAAGCTCAACGCCGTGAGGAGCTGCATGGCTGATGGGTAAATGTTCAGTCGTTAGCGTTCCCCGTCGGGTACCGGCCGACACCCTTGACGGGTTACGCCAGGCTTATCCGGGCAAAGGAGGCGCTGTTCGGATGGACTGTTATTTCCTCAAAAACAGGAGAGGTCGAAAATCAGGCTGGATCGGATACTGGCAGCGATGGAAATCGGTCGCGTGGGACGTCTTCCGCTAGAAACGTCCAGTGTGCCGGTCTTCAGATGAGAACCTGCCGGCCCCAGTTGCCGACTTCGGGGAGGGTCGGTAGGCATCGAGAGGGGCAAGTGCTTAGCAGCCGCGGAGGGATAAGCACGGACGGTTCGTGTGCTCCAATACCTCGGCGGGTGAAGCAGAGAGTGACATGGGGTTCACTACGGAGGACCCTGGCGATGGCGGTGAAAGCTGTGCCTCGCTGGGGAGCTCAAGGCGGAGCTCAACGCCGCCAAGAGGGAGCGGCGCAAAGCCGTCGCGGCGACGAAGTATCGGAAATGGCCCGACGCGCTCGCGAGCGACGAGCTGCTCTTGCAGCGGAAGGGAGAGCACCTGCGGTGGCCTTGAGCCAACTCGCTCTGGATGGGGTGGACTTAGTCCTGAAGGTTGCCAAGGTTACCAAGTCCGGCAGCCTGAAGGGAACGTTCACCCGTGGCTTAAAGGAGGCTGCCGCGGATATCAGGGAGGCGGTTGGCATCCTCCTCAACAGGACGGCCTCTGACGAGGTCGCAAAGTTGCAGGAGGAAAACAGCCGCCTCAGAAATGACCTGGAGGATCTCCGGCGGCAAGTCGCTGCGCTAAGCAAGCAGCAGCAGCGACGCACGTCCACCAATGCCGCACCTGTAGTGGCCCCGACTCCCGCACCGCGACCGGCAAGCCCTCGTACCGACGAAGAGGTCGAGCGCATTGTCCGGCTCTGCATGCTCCAGTGCGGGAGCATGGTTAACGCTCGGCTGGAGGCAATTTCTCGGCGTCTCCCGGCGGAAATCCTCCGTCCGCCTTTAGCGGCTGACACGCGGAGGACTGAGGAGCCGCCGAGACTTGCGCCTCAAAAGGGGAAGCCCGCGGAGGGTAGCAAAAAGCCCGCGGAGGGAGCTCCTCCGAGCGACCAGCCCACGACTGCCGGGTCTAAGGGTGAGACCTGGGCGAAAGTCGTGGGCCGCAAGAAGGCCCGCAAAGCCGCCAAGAAGGCCGCAGCAGCTGCATGCGCCCCAGGTGGAACCGCAAAGACGGCTCCTAAACCTGCGCGGCGGACTGCCAAAGGCGGTCGCAAGAGACCGGCTGTGCATGTTCCGCGGTCCAATGCTGTGACGCTAACGTTGCAGGCTGTGAGCGTGGCGTGACGTACTCGGTCATCGCCGAGGTACGTCACGCCACGCCCACACGTAGACGTAGTCGGTAGACGTAGTCGGTCATCGCCGAGGCCAAGGCCAAGATCAAATTATCAGATCTTGGCTTCAGTCCGTCACCCTCAAGCAGGCTGCCACGGGTGCGCGGCTGTTCGAGGTGGCTGGTACTGTGAACGGCAGTCGAAAAGGCGGATGCACTGGCCGCCAAGATGAGGGAGGTCCTCAACCTGAGGACGTCCGGGTCTCCAGACCAATGAAAACCGCAGAGGTGCGGATTGCTGGCCTGGACGACTCCGTGACCTCTGAGGATGTAGTGGCCGTTGCCAGAAGCGAAGAGTGTCCGCCGGACAAGGTGCGGGCTGGCGATATACGCACCGAAGCCACCGGACTCGGCGCGGTCTGGGTTCGGTGCCCTGTAGCGTCGGCGAAGAAGATCGCCGATAGCGGCAGATTGCTGGTAGGCTGGGTGGCGGCAAGGACCCTACACAGCCCCGGGCTTTACAGTGCTTCCGATGCCTGGAAAAGGGCACGTCCGGGCGAAGTGCACCGCCGAGGTTGACCGTAGTGACCTCTGTTATCGCTGCGGCCAGCCTGGCCCAAAGGCGGCCCTGTGCATCGCGGCGCTTAATTGCAGCCTTTGTTCTGCTGCGGGAAGGCCAGCAGAGCACAGAGTAGGCGGAGGGGCCTGTGGGCCTGCCAGCAAGGCCAAAAGAAAAGGAAAAGAAGAGGAGCACTAAGCCTGCCGGGTTAACCTCGCTGCCCCGCAGGCTAGCAGCTCCGCGGCCGACTCCGGCCCAGGACCGTTGCCGAGGAATGGAATGTCAGTAACGGCACAATTCCATTTTCTCCAGGGCAACATCAACCACTGTGCTAGAGCTCAGGATCTCCTACTCCAGAGCATGGCAGAGTGGTCGATTCAAAATAGCCTAGAATGAATGCTATACGAGACGAAAGTAGCTGTATACTGAATGATGAAGTTTGAATTTAAAAGATGGAAGGAATACTTTGAAAGCGTGTTTATGAGTGAAGAGTCTGAATTAAGGAAATAGAAACTCCGAAAGAAGTGGAGAGAGGTAGAGAGATGAAATAATGAAAGCAATGAAAAGCATGAAAGCAGGTAAGGCAGCCGGATATGATAGAGTATCACTGAAATGCTAGGGGCTGGAGAGGGAGGTGGCAGGCCTGCTGTACACCTTGTTTAATTTATGTTGGGAACTGAAGCGGTACCGGAAGACTGGTGCAAAGCCGTTATAGTTCCAATATATAAGGAAAAGGGTCACAGCAGGACTGTAAAAACTACCGTGTTATCAGCTTGCTTAGTATTGTGGGTAAACTGTCTGCTCTATTAAATGACCTGGAGCTCACAGGCCTGCCAGAACAAAAAGGAGAAAACCCGATGCATCTCCTTAATCTAGTCGCGCAAAAATTAGAGTTGATTTGGATGAACGCGATGTGGTTAGTGTAGAGAGATCGGTATGCGTCGTGATCGCGAGAATACAGCTGCTGAACCGCCTCGCCCTAGACCTATCATCATTCGCCTAACGCGTCGTGCTATCCGCGACCAACTGTTACGCGCGGCACGTGTGCGGCGAGCGATACATCCGGGTTCAACATTAATGCTGAAACAGTGCTTTTATTTAAATGAACGCCTGACACACACTAACAAGCAACTTTTCTTTAAGGTTAGACAGGAAGCACGGCAAAATAACTGGCGTTATGTATGGACTAAGAACGGCAATATATTTGTAAGGCGTGATTCATTGTCGAGCAAACGACGAATTTATATGGAGAGTGATATTGTGGTTTTTTAAACTTAAATTTGTTGTTTAATATACTTAAATTTTATTTTTATCTTATTGTTTTGTATAGTATTAGTACATTTCCAATTTTTTTAGGCTCAAGGATTGTAGGGTTTTTAACTGTTATACGTTGTGTCCACATTATAATTTCCGCATAAGGTTGTTGATAATATTTTACTTTTTATATTATTTTTTTCTGTAGTATTTTATGGGAGTTTAATATGTTTAACGTGATTTTTATCGTGTCTCACGATTTAATGTATGACGAATTACGTTTTGCGATACTTCTTAAT
The DNA here is from genome assembly GCA_029286625.1 of Parnassius orleans. NCBI lineage: Eukaryota > Metazoa > Arthropoda > Insecta > Lepidoptera > Papilionidae > Parnassius > Parnassius orleans. Next base: position 25,019 of record JAGSMP010001546.1, on the reverse strand, counting down.
ATATTTTTTGTTACGCTTTGTCTTAACGTTAACATAAACGTCTGTTATTTTTTGTACACAATGTTACAATTGTAGCGATTCGTCAATCTTTTGAATGTATGCATTGGGATGAATTTTACATTTATTTATATAATATTTCCCCATCCCATTTGGCTTTATTTATACATTTTATCCGTCCTCATCTGGGCACTACTTATATTATTTCCTCAGAACTAACGTGTATAGGGATAGGGCCTTTATAAGTAACCAGTGGATTTCTGTTCATAAACCTTTACCTACATTAGCTATCTTTAATCGTTATAAATTATATATTATTAACTGTTATATACCTAGTATAATTTAATAACATTATATTACAATGGCTAGAAAAAACTTAAAGGTTGGTTTTATAAACCCCGGCTCACTCGGAACGCGTCATGATGAGTTTGTGGTGGCAATGGACCGTCATAAGGTGGACATTATGGCGTTAAGTGAAACCTGGCTTCGGGAAGGGAAGAAGGTCGGCACCTCGTTTGCCTGGCTATCAGTTACGACATATTCCCAGGTCGGTCGACATACGTACACGAGGTGGCGGTGTGGGTTTTTATCAGAAGGCTACCAGTTCGCATTCTCACTCACCCCATAGCACCGTTAGTGGAACAAATGTGGCTGGGTACTAAGATCAGTGGTAAGTCTATTGTTATTGGCACTGCCTATAGCCACCTTGGTTTCAAATACATAATTTTCTTGATGCGCTTACAGACACGATTAATTCCTTCCCATCGTTTGACTATTTACTGCTCCTGGAGATTTTAATATCAACTACCTTGATAAACATAACCCTTACACTAAAATATTAGAGGAGTTTTTTATTATAAACAGTCTTAAACAATATGTCAACAAACCTACACATTTCACAAATAACAGCGAAACACTAATAGATCTTATTTGCTCTAATGTAAACCTCAATCAAGTAAATGGACTATATTCCTGATTTGAGCCACCACGCGTTCATATCATGCGAAGTTAATAATCAAAATGTCCTCCACGTAGAATAGTTTATAGGCCACTCAAGTATATTGAATCGAATCGCCTACACCAGGTTTTAGAAAACGTAGACTGGAATTCAATTACAAATATGACAGATGTCAACGCTATGGTAACTGAATTTAACACAGCCATTTTATCTGTCTTTAACCTACTTGCGCCACTTAGATCGGTATGCATCAAGGAACATCATTACCCCTGGATAACTTACAATGTTAAATTAATGATGGGTCTCGTGATCGAGCGCATCAAAAGCACGATTAACAAAGCTAGTTTATCATATTAATTATTACAAAGAACTAAAAACAAGTTACTATTGCATACACAATGAAAAGTCTGCTTATTTTAATACCTACGTTAACTATAATATAAGTAATCCTCAAGTACTCTGGACCCACATAAAACGACAAATTAAAATAAAAAATGACCACAAAGAATCTCTGCCCCCTAATATAAACGATCCGAAAAATATAAACTATCATTTCCTTAATATCCCAGGCCGGGTTCTGCCTCACAGTCAACTATATATTACGAGACGAACAGATTTAGTTCTGCAATATTTGACCTTGTTCAAACCGACAATAACGCTGTTATAAAAATACTTCAAAATTTAAAATCAAACGCTAGGTGTGGATGGTATCTCATTGGAAATGCTACTGTCGAGTCTCCCTATTCCATAGGTGCTATCACAAAGATTTTAAACATTTCTCTCACTACAAAAACGTTTCCCACTCTATGGCAAATGGCGTTAAGGCCAATTCTCAAAAAGTAAATATTATGGACTTTAAGGATTTGCGGCCAATAAGCATACTGCCATGTATGTCTAAAATTCTAGAAAAATTGTCTGTGATCAACTAACCCATTACTTAAACTTGAATAACATCCTACCAAACGTTCAATCCGGTTTTGAAACAGCATAGTACAACAACAGCCTTAGCCGATGTGGTTGATAATATTTTAAACGCGCAAGACTCTGGTAAGGCTACTATTTTAGTACTTTTGGACTATTCCGTGCATTCGACACAATAAATAGACGTCACTGCTAGCAAAATTTAGGTATTATGGGTTTGGTCCGACACAGTCGACTGGTTTGCTAGTTACTTTAGTGATCGTAGACAGACTGTCGAAGTAACGAATAGTGACGGCTCTAGAACAGTTTCCGAATGGTCTCCTGTTGCGAGAGGGGTGCCGCAAGGCTCAATACTGGGTCCTTTGATTTTTGCCTTGTATAGTGCAGATATTACTAAAAGCATAACAAACTGCAAGTATCACATATATGCTGACGATGTGCAGCTATATATTTCCTTCCACCCCAGTGAAAGCACTGATGCAATACAAAAGTTGAGTGATGATCTAAATCGCATAGCAGATTGGTCTGAAGCAAATACCTTAGTTTTAAATCCTAATAAATCAAAATACATGATACTCGGTACTAAAGCACAAATCAGTAAAGTGTTAGCTGCCCACCCAATGGTAAAAATAAAAAATGTAAATGTTGAGCGTTAAAGAGAGCGAGAAACTTAGGAATATTAATGGATGAGCAACTGCGGTTTGAAAACAGATAATTAATACAGCTAAGAACTGCTTTTACCGGTTGAAAGTTTTGTACCAAATCAGAATGTTTTACGCACTGAGGTGCGTAAGAAATTATGCGAATCGTTAGTACTATCTAAGTTTAATTACGCTGACGCGGTAATAGGGCTAGACTTCTCGCGCGTTCAAGGAAACTTATCCAGCGTGTTCAAAATGCCTGTGCCCGCTTCTGTTATAAAATTCCTCCACGTGCCCATGTTACACCTTATATTAACAATGCAAGAATGCTTAAAATGGATTACCGTTATAACTACATTTCGCCACTTTATTGTTTGGCACAATCAAAACGAGAACCCCTCCTATCTTTATAATAAGTTACAATGGGCACGAGACAATGCTACGAAATCGACAAGAGCTTTCGTACAAGTTGCTCATAACCATACATCATTCTGCCGCGTTCCGAGGAGCTTCAGATATGCCGCAACCAAGTGCTGGAATAACCTCCCACCGCCTCTTCGTAACCTACAACAATCAGTGTATAGTTTTCGTACAAAATACAAAGCTATACTATTAAACGAACAGATACGATCGTAGAGTATCAATTTAAAATTTTATGTTTTAATGCTTTAGCATGTATATCTATGTATTATATATATATATATATTCCAGTGCGTATAGTCGTTTTTTTTTTTTTTTTTTCATTTTCACATTCTAATTATTACACTATTTCTTTCCATTGCGCGCCTAGTGTTAGCGCAAGTTCTGTGATAAAACATGCTAAATTGATGCGGTAACATGTAATGTTGAACACATGTCTCGGAGCTATTGTGTATAAGTATTTTACATGAAATTTAAATTATTTTATATCCTCGGTTCCAGTTATGCAATGAAATTAACATTCGTAAAAGTCCGGTATAGCACTTCAAAGATAAGGCAGTTGTGGCCCTAAAGTAAATATAAAAGAATATTAAAACCTACCAATTGTGTATATAATTGTATTATTAATCCAAACAAGTATATATTATACGTGCCCATGTGTGTATGTGTTATCCGTAAGTATATATTTATGTATATATATGTATGTGTATATATCTATGTATATGTATATATATTATATGTGTGTGTATCTATATAATGTTCTTAAGGTAGCCACTGAAAATCAGGGCTAGGATGACATATTCTAGCGTATCCTGAGTGGCAGTCCCATTTGGACCATTTCCCATTTTTTTTCTTTTTTTTTAAAGTTGTTTTTTTTTTTTCATTTAGTTGTTCACTTTTTTTAAGTTTGTGTGAGTAAGTGTATAATTAAGTCTAATTATAAGAATACTTGAACATAATGTATGTTTTAAGCATTAATTCCTATTTTTTAAGATATGGCCAATAAATATCTCTTTCTTTCTTTCTTTCTTTCTTTCTTTAAGGTGTTAATTGAAAGAGTTATGGAAGAAACTGATGGAAAAAATTTGGAATGTAAGCTGGATTTAGAAAAGGATGGGGTGTACGGATCAAATCTTTTCCAGAAAGTTTTTTTTTTTTTTTTTTGAGAAGTTTTGGCCAAAAATCAGAATTTTTTTTTCGTTCATGGACTTGGAAAAGACATGACAGAGTGGACAGAAATGTGTTATGGCAAACACTGAACTCATTTGGGTTGAGCGCTGGTTATGTTAGGTTAGGTTAGGGAGGACACGGCCCCGAACGGGTTCCCGCCTTGTCGTGGCAGGGGCTTAGTAGCCGTGGCTTGGTCACCCGCAGTGAACAAAGAGGAACCCCTTGGCTGGCCCGGTGTAGGGCCGGCCCGAGGTGGCTACTCGTGGGCTCAGCAGGCCCACTTCGGATGTCAGTGGGCTGCTGCGGAGGGGTTGGTCCGTCCCCTTACCGCTGCAGCCGAGGTGAGTCGCGGAGGAAGAGGAGTGTTGGTATGGCGATGCGCCACTCGCCCTATCCTCCGCGACTCAGACGGGGCCGCACCGTTGATGCGGTGGTGGTGGGGCCGCGGGGAGAGGTGTCGGTATTGCAGGCGCCGCTCTCCTACCCTCCGCGGCCGAAACTTGGTTGGCGGCGGAACCAGAGACCAGATCCGCCGCTGGGGCCGCGAAAGCAGCTACTAAGCGCTCTTCCGGCCCCATGAATGGGTCCAGGGCGAGGACTTGGGAAGTCCCCGCCCCTCGATGGACCCGAGGCGGAGGCGCGAGCGGTGTCGGGCGCGCTCTGAGGCGATGCACGGGGTAGTCGAACACCTCACTACCGTGCAGAAACGAGGCCGGACAGACCGGGCCAGCACTAGTGTGGGGCTGCGGAAGAATTTGATTCCAGCGGCCCGCGCGCACGTGCGAGAGACACCGGGTGGTTTTAGCCGGTAAGAGGCCGGCACGCCCCTCCGCCTTTCCCCAGGCGGAGGTAGTCCATGAGGATTTCAAACGCAAAAAAAATGGTTAGGTTAGGTTAGGTTAGGTTCAGCTTCCCAGTGTGTGGAAGGAGGGAGGCTGGTCCTGCTCAGGAAGGAGGGGCGCCCCACGGACTCACCGTCCGCGTACCGGCCCATAATGCTGCTTGACGAGGCGGGCAAACTTTTGAGCGTATCATCGCAGATCGCCTCGTCAGCCACTTGTGCAGAGAGAGGCCGGACCTGGACGAGAACCAATTTGGTTTTCGTCGCGGGCGCTCTACCATAGACGCTATTACGCGTGAAGGCCCTGGCGGAGGAGACAGTATCCCGGGTGGGGTAGTGCTGGCGGTGTCTTTAGACATCTCCAACGCCTTCAACACCCTACCCTGGAGTTGTATTCGGGAGGCGCTGAATTACCATCGCGTGCCTCCTACCTCCGCCACAATAGGGGCTTACCTTGAAGAGAGATGCGTTACGTATCGGGGACGTGACGGCGCTGGTCGAGCGTCATGTCGTGCAGTGTTCCGCAGGGATCGGTCTTGGGACCGCTCCTGTGGAACATCGGCTACGACTGGGTGCTGAGAGGTGAATGCAGCGATGAAATGCAACTTGACGTGTTATGCAGACGACACGCTTGTCACTGCCCGGGAGCTCGCACAGGAGGCAGTGTTGGTTGCCACGGCTGCGGTGTCACAAGTGGTGAACCGCATCCGGCGCCTGGGCCTGGAGGTGGCCCTAAACAAGTCGGAGGCCATCGTGTTTCATGGCCTCGACGCGCGCCGCCTCCGGATCACACATCGTGGTCAGCGGGCCGGATAGCTGTCGAGTCCACCATGAAGTATCTGGGATTGGTGCTCGACAGCCGATGGGAATTCGGACCCCACTTCCGGCGGCTGGCGCCCTAGTTGATGGGTGCAGCGGGCGCGCTTTCAACGTTGCTTCCCAATTTGGGGCCTGAGTGCCGCCTGTAGGCGGTTGTACGTGGAATCGTGCGGTCCATGGCCCTGTATGGGCCCCTGTGGGCGATGGACATGACGGCCAGCACTCGCCATTCTGCGTAAACCGCAAGGGCGATGGCCGTCAGAGTCGTCCGCGGGTATCGCACGATTTCTACGAGGCGGCTTGCGTCCTGGCCGGATCCCCGCCCTGGGACTTAGAGGCGAAAGTACTCGCGTCATTATATCGATGGCGCGAGGAAGAGCGGCACGGGGCTCGAGGCCGGTGCAGCGGCAGATCGCGCTGCGCCGAGAGGAGCTCCATCAGGTCTTGGTGGCGGAATGGCGGCAAGGCTTCTGCGGCCTACCGCCGGCCTCGCTACCGTCGAGGCGATCCGGCCAGTACTCGACGACTGGCTCGGGAGAAGGCACGGCCCCTGTCGTTTAGGGTGACGCAAGTGCTGTCGGGGCACGGCTGCTTCGGCAAGTACCTGTGCCGCATAGACAGGAGCTGGACGCTCGGTGCCACCACTGCATCCATTACAGGGAGGACACGGCGCAACACACGCTCGCCGAGTGTGCAGCTTGGGAGGAGCAGCGCCGTGTCCTCACAAATGAATAGGGAGGCGATCTGCCGCTGCCGGCCTAGTGCGGAAGATGGTCGGTAGCGCAGAGTCGTGGGACGCGGTGGTGTCCTTCTGCAAGGACGTGATGTCGAAGGAAACTGCGGAAATGGAAAGGAGATCTCGACTCCTTCCCGGCCGCAGAAGGCACCGAGCGCAGGAGAGGGGCGGACAACGCCCTTTCCGGCCCCATGAATGGGTCCAGGGCGAGGGACCTGGGGAAATCCCCCCCCTCTTCGATGGCCCCGAGGTGGGCGCGTGCGGGTGTCGGCGCGCGCCTCTGAGTATTTATTAAGGTATAATCAAACTAAATGAATTTGGTTCCTTTGGATTATATGGTGTAGGTAGAGCTATACTATGAAATAACATATAATTTTCTACATCTACCAGTGGCACACAACAAAAAATATGATTTTATTATTTATATAATAGCAAATAATCTTACAAAGTCTTAGAATTAAATGTATATTCTTAATATCTTAAGAAACAGGCAATACTAAATTATTAGGTAGATACCTATAGTTATCGGCAAGTTCTTGGTATAACTGTTGTGGCGTTATAACGGCTGGATGTAAAATATCCTTACTGCTAAATAAAATAGCGTTTATGATATCTTCTTATTGAAAAGATAATGTAAATTGAAGTTTCTAAACTGTCAAAATTTCATTAATATTAGCAGATATTTGTAGACCATTAGTTAATTCAGAAATATTTTAATTCTAATAGAGAGATTGTCGATAGCTGTAGTTAGCTTTGCTTCGTTGTTTTTATTTTATTTAGTGTATCATTATAATACGTTATTACAGAGGTAGTATAAAATGTTTTCTTTCATTAAAGAAATTGTTTTTCATCATTTTGTACAGATTCTATTGCTTCTTCATACTTTAGAGCGTCGTCTTCATCTAGAGTACAAAAATATGTTTTAACATTGTACCAATACCTCAAACCAAGCGCTGCGCTTAGCTCTGTTATCTAATAAGTGTGAGATGGATTCAAAGTCCTTGTTCAAGTTCTGGTTTCGTACCGCTAATGGTTGAAGCATATTGTGACGTTCGGCAATAATCCCTAGAGTCCTAGTTTGGTCACATAAAATTTAATTGTATCTAACTTGCTTCCTATATTTCTTATGTGAAGGCTAAAGTGTGCAATATCTATTGGAATTAACGTTTTCAGCTGGGCGTTATTAATTTTTATGTACCTAAATAATCAAAGTAGATGCCTGCACTCAAGTTATTTGTTGAATATAATCTTGATGCGATTGACCTCGAGTTGGAGTTCTGTAAATAATTACTATAGTTAATACTAAACAAAGGTAAGTATTAATTAACCTAATTTTCTTTTATAACTATTTTTTCAGGTGGTGAGACTACGCTTATAGGTAAGTATAATTAACTTTCAGGCACTAGCTATTTACTAAGTTTGTTTATTTTACAGGTTACTTCCGACTTCTGATGCAGGTTTCACCTGATCGAAGTGGTGCGTGACATGGCGTTGATTGATTAGTAGGGTAAGTGTATTATTACTATGTACCTTAACTATTTTATAGGGACCTTTCCAGAGAGGAGAGCTTTCCGCAATCTCAAATGGTTCTTTGTAGACATACTCACCGACTTTATATTTAACTGGTCGAGTATGGGTGCCATAGTATGACTTCGAGGATTCCTTTGACTTTCTTATAAAGTCTAAAGTCTTCTCTCTAGTATTTCAGGCGGTTTTGCAACATGCGGACATAATCAGGGTATGTAGCCCTGGAGATTCATTATAAATGGAATTAGGAATAAATGGTTTACTCCCAAACATAAGTTCATGAGGTGTGTAATGTAGTCGAGTGAACGGATGTGTTATAGGCAAGCATGGCTGTGTACAAATAACGAGGCCAATGGACTGTTCTTCATTAATGTAAGATTTTAAGTATTCTTTTAGGGTTGAATGGCTCCTCTAAGAGCCTTGGGTTTGAGGATGGTATGGTGAAGACCATAAGTTTTTAATTTTGAGGAATTCACAGTTTTTCTAAATAGGTCTGAAGTAAAATTAGTCCCTGATCGGTAAGGATCATCTTAGGAATGCCAAAGATTGATATATAATGCAGTAAGCATTCACTAGTTTCTTCAGCAGTGGTACTCCAGATGGGATATGCACAGGAGAACTTGGTAAGGTCATCTTGTATTGTGAGAATAAAATGTAATTTCGCTGGTCCGGCTTCGGGAAGTGGACCGACGATGTCTAAGGATATTCTTTGGCATGGCTCTGTGGATGTGCTGGTGATCTGCATTGGAGCACGGTTGATTTTCCTAAGTGCTTTATTTTCCTGACATGCTTTACATTGCTTTACATATGATTCTATATCGCTTCGCATACCTTTCCAGTAACACGATTGTTTTATTCTGTTGTTCATTCTTACAGAGCCTAAATGACCGCCTGTCAGGATGTCATGGTTTTCGAAAAGAATTTTCTTATATTCTGTTGGAGCTGGGTATATAACATTGTTGTGGTATATATTAATTTTAACTCGAGTATCAAGTTATAGATAGCATAGAATATTGTATTTTTAATGAATGAATGTTTTTCGAAGTTTTTCATATCTGATATACCGATTTCTTTAACTTCTGGAAGTTATCAATTCATTTTTATTGTTTTTAGCGTTTGAAAGATTCCTGGATAGGAGGCCTCATCAAAATGATGTACCTTGGTGAACAGTAAATAATAGCATTTATTATTTGTTTCTATCTTTTAAAGGAGAAGAGTTCTTTCTCGGACTCCTGTATGTCGGTGATAATTTCAGGGTCGGTTATTTCTTGAATGTACGGGTTAGATTCATTTAAATCTAGATGTTGGGACCAGGATTACTTTCGCGGCACATTCATAAGAGTTTCGTTATGCTCTTCTACTTCTGTGTTAAAGTTTTATCTTTTGACATAGATTTAAGAGGTTGGGTAATCATCAACAGGTACGTCTGGGGATGAACTCGTGGATGGAAATGGGACATTATCGGTTTGAATTGCAGGTGGTGCTATCTGTTCAGGTTGAGGTAAGTTAATAGGTTCGTTTTCGATTTCTTCCCTTAGGGTGTCTGGAATAATAGAAGGTAAATCAACGTAGGGTAATGGGAAGTATCTTCAGCTAAATCAATGTGGAGAGATTGCTTCGTCTGGATTAAAGGAAGGTGGAGAAATTAGTAAGTCCATTAGATTTTTGTCTAGATTTCGACCGGGTCCACTATAGGAGGATTGACGTTGGTGGGTCTGCAGGTTGGACAGGGTTCACAGGAAACCGTGATAGTGCGTCAGCGTTTGTGTTGGTTTTGCCTTTTTATAATGTATATCATACTCAAATTCTTCAATTTAAGTCGCCATCGAACAAGGCGGGAACCAGGGTCTTTGCAATTAAAAGCCACTGGAGAGGCTTATGGTCCGTCATTATTGTGAATCGGTTGCCATATAGATAAGGACGAAATGTTTGGTGCCGAATACTATCGCAACACTCTTTTCCGGTTACGCTGTAATTATTCTCTGCTTTATTGGTGTGCGTGAGGCAAAAGCAATAGGTCGATCTTGTCCTACTGGACCTTGGGAGAGAATAGCAGAGATGACATAGTTTGATGCATCGCATGTCAAGAGGAAAGATTTAGTAAAGTCCGGATATGCAAGGAATGGAACTGTAACGAGTTTACCTTTCAAGGTCTCGAAAGAAAGCTGTTGTTCATTCTTCCATTCAAAAGGACATCCTTTTTAAAAGGGACGTAAGTTTTGCATTTTCAAGCCAAAGGCTTTCTATTGAATTGGAAATGCCCCTGAGGTACAGAGAACGCTGTTTTAGGCGCATCTTCAGGTTTGATTAACAATTGGTGAAACCAGGCTAAGTCTAAGGTTGAGAAATATTTGCTGTAACCCAGCTGGTCTAGGATTTCAGAAATTTGTGGAATAGGATAAGTTTCGCCGATAGTAATATCGTTAAGTTTGCGATAGTCAATTACTATTCGCCATTTACGTTGTCCCTGGGAATCTAATTTCTTAGGCACAATCCAATTGGTGAGCTCCAAGGTGAGGATGAGGTTCTATTATTCCCTGGTCGAGCATCTTATTGATTTGGGTCTCGACTTCTTTTTATGACATTCTGGAACCTGTACGTTTTAGTATGGATGGGCGTCTCGCTGTTCGTTTTAATTTGATGGTCAAGGGCGGATGTATAAGTTAATTGATCATTGGGTAGATGAAAAATGTCGGAATACTGGGAACAAAGTTCAATGAGGGCGTTGGACTCTTCTTGGTTTAGATGTTCTATTCTTAATGAGTTTATTACATGAGTGTAAAGGTGTGACTTTAAGATTTAAAGGAGACATTTTCTTTTGTATGGAGAATGGGCCCACTACAAATTTTAGGGATACTTAATGAAATGTATGTCGATTTATTCCTTATAATCTATAGATTGCAAAATTAATATTAGTTTTATCGCATCTAAAGGGATTCAGAGAAATTAAACTATGAATATCACAATAACCTAAAAAGAAACTAAACGCTTTTTTTTTATCTGGCTTTACGGCTCTGGGTTCTAGCCTTCTGAGCCGAAACTGAAAGTTGTTTTCTATTAGTATTGTGAGTTAGAATAGTGTATATAGAATAGAATAGGACAGCAAAATAATTAATAGCATAAAACAAAGTTGCAGGTACATTTAACATTTATAGGTACTTTTAGACTGATGGATAATCCTTTAGTAGTTCCGGCAAAAAATAGTACACTGACCAAGAAACATGGTGTGGAGGCTATTTTTTACATGTATTGATTGATTAGTGAATATACATCACAAACACCATTACAGTAATTAAATAAATATGATTAAAGCCAAAATGAATAAAAGATAATATGTATGTTCATTTATAATATTACCTTTACATGCTATATAGTAAGAAAGATGTTTTAATCTGGTTGTAAAAGGATAAAAACACAAAGTAAAATACCACTGTATTTATTACTGTAATCATTTCAAAAGTAGTCTATTAATAGTGGAACAGACAGACAGGCGCGGTGTTAAGACTTTATTTTGATATATCTTTGTTGGTTAGTAAAGGTGCAGTGTGTAAACTTTGCTTTAAAATATATTAACTGATTAGTTATTATACCCCAAACACCATTAAAGCCAAAATGACTAGGTAATATCATGTTTATTTATGTTGATAAATATGAAGTGAGATGTTTTAAACTAGTTGTGTAAGGATTACAAAACACATGTATAATTTAATTGTATTTATTATTGTCAGTCATTATCATTCCAAAAGATTTTTCAAAATAACTTGATAATAACATGTCCATTTATGAAATTGTTAGGAATCATAAGGATATTTTATGTGATATAAGACTGTTGTCTTCAATATCCATATACTTTTTGTCTCTACTTACGAGCAGCTCTGCAAGATTTCAGCCTACAAGACATACACATTTATTCTAAGCAACCCACCTGAAAAAGTTAATGAATATTGAAACAAGCACACATGTATTTATTTATCTAATATCATTTGCAACCAGTAACACGGTTTTAGGTGCATGTGTGCGTCCAACAGTGAACTATTAAGGGGTGTTTAGCGAGTTTTACCTCTACAGCGATTGAGAAAATAAATAGCACGTAAGATGTTTTGAACTGGTCGTGTAAGGATAAAAAAAACTCTATATTGTCACTGTATTTGTTATTGTAAAATCATCACATTCTTAAAGCAGTATTAAAAGTGACACATGCCACCAGGTGCAGTGTCAGGACATTGTTATTAATTTGTATTGATTGAATAACATGTTAACATTCCAAGCACCATTAAAACCAAAATGACTGGATAGTAACATATCCGATTTTTACGATATTAACCACGAAAAATAAATAGCATGTAAGGTGTTTTGAACTATTTGTGTTAGGATAAAAAGAAACACTGTATTGTCACTGCATTTTTATTGTTTATTATTGTAAAATCATCATATTCTTAAAGCAGTCTATTATAAGTATCACAGGCCGCGAGGTGCAGTGCCAGGACATTCTTTTAATATGTGTTCATTGATTAGCATGTTTACATCCAACTGCAATTAAAGCTAAAATGTAAAATTCTCGAGTAGCAGTCTCGTACCGGTAAGCTCAGTGTGGGACGGCTACCCTCTAGTTGGAGTGACGACCTGGTAAGATATTCAAAAAGTCTATGGATGCAGGTGGCTCAGGACCGTGCTTTGTATAATTCCTTGGGGGAGGCCTATAGGCTGTAATGATGAAGAAGTTTTAAACTAGTTGTGTACGGATACGGCTCGACCGGGGTAGGACACGCTCTCGGAAAACGCTACCAGCGTAAAATAGTAACAATGCTCCTGTGTTTCGTATGGTGAGTGTAGAGAACCGAGTCCTTTTTACTGGAAACGAAGCACTCCATCTTAGTCCTCAGGGGTGACAATGCATCTGCATTTTGATTCTTAAACGAGGATAAATGTAGATGTCTATGAGCCACAGCATCTACTTACCATCAGGTGGACCGTGCGCTCGTTTGTCACACTTATTCTATAAAAAAAAAAGGAAATTGTCAATTGAAAGAGATACGAAAAGGTACCAAGCATCTATTCAACTTGCTCGGCCTTTATTTTAATAAGGCACATAGTAGAAACAGGTCAAGTATGCAACAATAATTACAAGTTTTATTGATTATTATTCGTCATCATTACAACAATTCGCTGCTGAACATAGGTCTTCCTAAATTAAATATATAATGTAAATATTGTATAGCCCTTCCGTCAACTGCCATCGCGTTTCGTCCCGTATGGTGTCGTAAAAGTCGTAACAGAGTAAAATAAAGATACCAGGAGATGAGCAGCAACATCTCCCTATAGAATACCACAAAGCTTTGGTTGCCACAAGCGTAGCAACTGTGGCAAAACAATATATGTGATGCATATTTATATTACTATATAAATATGCATCATTACTACTTGTATAAATTATTCCAATCATTGTGAGGTTCATTTAAGTGGTATTCACAAATACGAGCGCACAGTGGCACATAAAATGAGTTATCAATCAGCAATCTCTCTTTTAGGTTAGTAGTTCTTTTAGTTTAGGTATTAAGAATCTAGATAAATGATTACATAACTTAAAAATACAGTGTCAGGAAGTAGAAGCAGCACGCTTATAACTAGCCACAGAATAGAATAGAATCATTTTATTCAATATAGATTACAATACATAATACTTATTAAAAGTCATTTTTACTTTTACCACTGGTTCATAAAAACCTCTGTCCTGGGAAGAATCAGCAAGAACCCAGCGAGACCTTTTTAAAAAGCACATTTTACAATATAATTTTTTATACAATTGTTTTGAAAACATTTAGAAACAGCATGGTAGCGATCACCTCATTCCCAGGGTTATTATCAGTCATTTACTCTCTAGTAGTATAATAACCCTACTAGACAATTTTGTAAGAAATAATTTAAAACTTTTGATAGAAAAGGTCTGCATATTATAGTAATTGTTGATGCCGCTCTGGAAATGGCAGGAGTTACAGTTACAAAGGGGTGTTTGTTGGATGTTACCGATGTCTTCAATATTCATGAATTGTAATTCCATATTCCTGTTATCATTTGTGTCTCCATACAGTTGTAGAAGCTCTCGCCGACAAGATTGCAGACTCATTCTAAATGATCCACCTGAAAAGTGTTTTTTTCATCAACTAACCGAACAGACTATAGTTTTACAGTGTCTTCCACCTAAATAATGATATTTATTAATATTTTATTTATTTCAATCTTTATTACTAATAAACAGTCTTAATGTCTCTTAAATTATATATAAATAGCATGTACTCGTTTCCTTCATAATAATTTTGTAGTAAACCAGATTCCACTAAGGTAAAAAGAAATAATACATCAAATCAGAAAGGTAAACAAGTGAAGTAGTTATTTTAGAATTATAACATTATTTGACTAAGTACAAGTTCCTAGACGTTTTACATTTACACTAATTTCATTTAAGGTAAAAATATTACTTGTGTATTAAGTACAAAGGCAGACAAATATGGGGTAAGGTAAGGAAGAAGTAGCAACTGAAGAAAAAACTGTGGTTATCGAATATCTCCCTATAAGGCAATCTGTGGGGAGGTCTATGTTCAGCAGTAGACTTTTGATAGGCTGTAAAGTTAAAGATAACCTGGTGGTGAATAGCCAAATTGTTTGTAGTGCAGGTGTATGATACTACAAACATCAATCTGTGCCAAAGCAATTATGCCAACTCCTCCGTAAGCCTATTTCAGGCAGGGGATCACTTACAGGCTGTTAAAGTAAAGTAAGTACCTGGTGTGATGGTATCACTGCAAAATAATATTTCTTTCTGCTGAGTTCTTAAATGAGCTCTTAAATTGAAGATCCACATGGAATACAAATCTTCTAATGGAATGAGTGTTTCAATACTTTCTTGCAATATTCTTAGGCAGTTACAACAAACTGCATCAAGTAGATGTAACTGAAAAATTAATGCAAATAAAAATAAAGAAGTAAAAAATATTAAATTCAGAAAGAATGTACATTACCTACAATCAACAAAATAACATAAAAATAATGTAAACAAAATTCTTGCTTCCTGATGGAGTTTAAATATAATAAACATAAATAGTAGATGTATTTAATTAAATATTAACACTAATATGTATTCCTAATAACATCCATTTATTTTTATGTTATCTATATCTATAAGTATTAAATTCAGAAGGAATGTGTACATTCCTTCTGAAATTAACAGCGTCTTCCTATTAACAACTACCAATAAAAAAAGTGGTTGCCAACTCGTCTACTAAGCATGGCAACTATAGCAAGTATCCTCCTTGAGGAAATCTGAGGGAAGGTCTATGTTCAGCAATGGGCTTTTGACAGGATGTAACGGTTGTGGATATAGTTACTCTGACAGACACTTTTAACATAGATTTGTGTATATTTTGTGTGATTTTATTTTCTATTAATTAAATTAGATTTTACCAATAACATAACACTTCAATACTTTGACACTTTTAACATACTAATAAGAATTGTGTTTGTCATATGTTTTAGGTAATTCAACATAAATTATAGATTTTCCAAAATTCTAGTATTATACACTCACATATACTTTTAATTAAACTCGTCAGTTTTCATTTTCGAATGTCATTGGCGAATTAAATACATAATGTGGAATATTTGGCTAACCTGTATAATATAATCCAACACTTGTTGCATTGATTAGACATTGACATATTAATTTGTTAGTAATATGAAGGGATATTTATTAGTATTTTACAAACTTAAAATAATTACTAAAAACATGTATAGATCGTTAAGTGTCTGTGGTGTGGGTCGTTTATTTTATTTCTAAAAATCAAGCATGTCTCAATATTCAAAAATAAAATAAAATGTAATACATTATAAACGAAACTTAGTAGTTTTGTTTCCGTAGTATAATATTTTTGGACTAGAACTTCGAGAGTGACAAAATAAGATATATTTCACATAAAAGTTTGAAACTTTAAATCAATTGTAGGTTTTGTACAGTTGAATTCTTCGCATTCCATAAGATAAGATACTCACCTCTTGAGAAATCCACAATATAAAAGTTGTAACATCTGCTCCTGTCTCGGCTAGTTATTGTCTCGCACAGTGTGTTGAAATCCACAAATATTATTTAGTTGTTTTCAGTGTATGCTGATCTTCCAGATAAGTAAGTAAGCAAAAACAGCAGCCTGACGAATGTCAATGCCGTAAAGTAATACCGGTCGCCGGCACAGACATAGATATGATGCTTATATTATGATAATATGGCCGTCGGTTTTTACCAGCACGAAGTCAATGACAAAATAGCGTTTCGTTCCACGGTGTCTTTAAACCATGTTATATGATATAAGCTAACACTTTTAGAAATAGGATAAAAATCTCAGTGGTATCCCTTTTTAGTAATAAATATATAATATACAAATAAGTACAAATATAATATGTATATAATAAGTTATCTTGGTAAAAAATACATTTTCTTTTAATAGAAACTGCAAAATGATTCATTACACGCATTTTTCCCCATGTTACATTAACCAGAACACGAAATATCAAAACCACTCATTTTTTTTAGATTTCTTGATTCCGTTTAGATATTCATAAAATGTATAGGCCATTTATTATAATAAATTGGTAACTTTTTTTTTTGTATGTAATACCATTAAGGGTCGTTAAAATTTCTAGTGGGCCCAAAAACGTCTGACCCTTTGGATTAAGGTTTACAGGAAACTCTGAAGTATTGGCTATAGTTAAATTAACGCGTTTATTTTCTTTGATTTTACGATACAATTAGATATAAGTAAATTATCTGATATGTGTTGATCAGTGATAAGGCCTTCTTTAAGATTGGTATCGCAAACCGAACATTCAATGACAGTTTCGGTGTGTGTGGAATGATAGAATGGATCAACGAAATGTAATTTTATTTCTAATTTACCGATCTTGAGGGTATCGTTTGTGTAGTCAATTTACGCCAAACGCGGTTAGGAAGTCGGAGCTATGATGCCGTCATATGGCAGATTGACATCTTTAATGACATGGAATTTATATGACGCGGATGTGGTTTTATTTAATTTTAATTTCAACGAAAATGGCCTCAGTAGTTGTAGATTCCTCGCCCGGATCTATGCCCTAAGTTTGATAGGTTCTTTTATGAATTTCTCTGGATACTAGACTGTTTTAATAAACATATGGCAGACCCTGAATCGACAAGCAAAGAGTGGGATATCCGTGACGGATGAATCGAGAAGGACATGTGGTAACAACCTTTTAGTGGTATCTAGATTTATCTCGTAAATTTGATTTTGCTTGTTGGAGAGGAACTTTCAAGTTATGGGTCTTGGACGACTGGACACTTGTTTGGAGCTGGTTACCCTTGTGGTCCTTGGATTGTTGGACACTTGTTTATGACTGGTTACCCGTGTGGTCCATGGATTTTGGACACTTGTTTGGGGCTGGTTACCCGTGTGGTCCATGGATTTTCGACACTTGTTTGGGGCTGGTAACCCGTGTGGTCCTTGGGTTTTCGGACTCTTATTTGGGGCTGGTTACCCGTGTGGTCCTTGGATTTTGGACACTTGTTTGGGGCTGGCCGTGTGGTCCTTGGATATGAGGGAAGAATGGTTGGTGTCGGCTTTAGGATCTAGTCTCGGCGACACCGTGGCGAGACTCTTGATCGTTTAAAGTTTGATTGTCGCTGTGTAAAGGATGGAATTCTTCTTGGACTTCCTCATCATTGGGCTGCTCTATGAAGTTAACCCGTGGTTGTGGCCTATTGGAATTGAGAGGTTGGTGGAATATTTTGGTTCTTGAATCGATTGTTGGAATACTCGTTTTACAGGCCATAATGTCGTGTCCCGCCGTCTTAAAATATCGAGAAAAAGCGTTAGTGGAGCTCTGTTGGTTAGGATTTGGGTACTGAAAATTTTTGATAAGTGGATGGCTTAGTATTAAAAGTTTTTTGAAGTTTTGCCTAGGCTGTGTTCATGTTTTGTTTCTGGCTGTGGTCGTTTGTATAGGCTTTGTTGAATACGTTCCTCCGAGATGGCTAAGTTTATGGCTTCATTAAGGGTCTTTGGAGACCTACACCTAACAATGTTCGAAATGGGGATGTAACCCATAAGGAATGATGATGGAGGGCAAGGTCCTCCATGGCCCATAACCCGACCTGGTAATTTTTGCCTTTGTATTACATATAGGATATTTCTGTTAATAGTTGTGAAAGACAGGTTTCCATGGAGTGCAGATTGGCTGACATTATCATGTGGGCCTTGTTTGCTCTCTTGTAATTCGGTAAGGATTTGAGCATAATGTTTACGTTCACTAAATTGTGTTTTAAGAAATCCTTGAGCTGTTCCCAGTCTTTAAACTCTTTTATGGAGCAAGCGATTTCCGCTTTACCGTGGAGTTGACTAATGATGTACTTAAATAAAATTTGTTTTGAGATTCTGTGGCTAATTCATAAGCATTATTACAATTAATAATAAAAGAATTTACGGTCCCTACTACCTTCATACGGTTTAACGAATTTGAACAAAGTGTTTAAATCCATCTCGGTCATTGCAGTAGTTGCAATGCTTGCCTTAGTAACTCTTGTGGAGGGCTGGGTGGATTTGGGGCGTCACTAACACCCGGCTCTGTGAATTCAAAGGTTAAACTAGCCTCCTTTTCACCACTTTTGGCATAATAAAATATATCAATCAATACAAGAACACACAATAATATAAAATAATTACAATAAGGAACACGCAATAATATAAAATAATCACAAATGGTAAAAATATTAAAAACTCTAAAACATTTAAATTCAATTGAACAAAGAAACATAAAAGGTTGAGAAGCTTTGGTTTATAAAGTCTAGACAAAACAATGACCAACGACTCACAGTACTAGTAATGCGGGCGACGCTGCAAACACGATAAGGGAACATTCCGATTGATAAGCGCGTCTTCGGTAGCGCACTGGAACAGGACACGATGAATTTCGAGTTATGGAAATCTTCGACGATATTTCTTTTAAGACGATGGATGCTTTTCAGGTTAATTTTCTAGGTGATTTTCCTTCTGTATGTATGTAGATGGAAGGAGATGATTGCGGTTCAGGATGCAATCGCGGGTCTTCCAGTAAGTATGTGAACTCCTTTCCAGGAATGAATCGGGTCTCCGTAATGGAACGGACGTCCAAGCCGTAGCGATGAGTATAGCACTTGTACTATATTTGGGTTCACTAGGACACGCCAGGACGACACAGAATAAAATTTAGTTTTATAAGATTTTAGGATACGGAGCGAGTCTGCTGAGCGGTTCCACTTCACTTGACACTGGGGATTTCGCATCCCACCGCTGCCACCAAAATGTTATACGGAGACGGGCTGATTGGTTTTAAAACAATTATTTAAAACACTGATATTTAATTACAGGATAAATGGATTATATATTACAAATTGATTAGAATTTAACTTAGTCCGTAGACAACCGAGCAGGTTCGAAGATGGAAGCAGACTGACTTGGCCAAACTGCTCCACTGCTATACTCACTGAACCTTAAGGCTTAGTTAGCGTTATTAGGGCAGTGCAGCACTAAAACTAACAAATACAGGGTATAACAGCACGATTTCTACGAGGCGGCTTGCGTCCTGGCCAGATCCCCGCCCTGGGACTTAGAGGCGAAAGTACTCGCGTCATTATATCGATGGCGCTAAGGAAGAGCGGGCACGGGGCTCGAGGCCGGTGCAGCGCAGATCGCGCTGCGCCGAGAGAGCTCCGTCAGGTCTTGGTGGCGGAATGGCGGCAAAGGCTTCTGCGCCCTACCGCCGGCCTCGCTACCGTCGAGGCAATCCGGCCAGTACTCGACGACTGGCTGGGAAGGCACGGCTCCCTGTCGTTTAGGGTGACGCAAGTGCTGTCGGGCACGGCTGCTTCGGCAAGTACCTGCCGCATAGACAGGGAGCTGGACGCTCGGTGCCACCACAGCGTCCATTGCGGGAGGACACGGCGCAACACACGCTCGCCGAGTGTGCAGCTTGGGAGGAGCAGCGCCGTGTCCTCACAAATGAAGTAGGAAGCGATCTGTCGCTGCCGGCCTTAGTGCAGAAGATGGTCGGTAGCGCAGAGTCGTGGGACGCGGTGGTGTCCTTCTGCGAGGACGTGATGTCGCAGAAGGAAACTGCGGAACGAAAGGAGATCTTGACTCCCTTCTCTGGCCGCAGAAGGCGCACCGAGCGCAGGAGAAGGGCGGACAACGTCCTTTTCCGGCCCCATGAATGGGTCCAGGGCGAGGGACCTGGGGAAATCCCCGCCCTCCATCTTCGATGGCCCCGAGGTGGAGGCGCGTGCGGGTGTCGGCGCGCGCCTCTGAGGCGATGCACGGGTAGTTGAACACCTCACTACCCCGTGCAGGAGACGAGGCCGGACAGACCGCCAGCACTAGTGGGGCTGCGGAAGAATTTGGATTCGCGGCCCCGCGCGCACGTGCGAGGAGACACCAGGGTGGTTTAGCCGGTAAGTCCGGCACGCCCTCCGTCTTTCCCCAGGCGGAGGTAGTCCATGAGGATTTCCCCGAAAAAAAAGGTTAGGTTAGGTTTTTTTTTTTAACTTGCTGCTTCCCTCTGACATGGGGGTCAGAGACATTGTCAGCTCGACACGGACTTTGAATTCATGTTCTTTTATTTATTTAGTCCTTGATATTATAAAGGGTGTAGAAGACTCCGGGTTTTCGTTCGGGAGTCCTACTACTCTTAATCTAGTGCATGCAACAACAAATTCCAATACTTAATGCTAGGGGTAGTGACAAATTATTTATTACTTATATGACTTATACTATTTGGTAGTTATTGCTTATGTTCTATTTAATTATTATTAATACATATTTCAATTTATTTTGTAATGCTGATCTGTAATATAATACAATATATTATGACAGCATCCTTACTTAAACAGTTTTATTCCTATTTATTACTCTTTTTGCAATTTTCAAACAATAACTCATAAATTTTTCTCTGTATTTACTCATCATTATGATATTTATATTCTCCTTTAATATGAGTGCCGAATTTAGCGATACGGTCCTGTAAGCTTTTACAAATTTTGTGCGAAACCCTCTGCAGGGTGTTGAGATGTTTTTTGCACGGTTATTTTGTGTGATGCACTTGCCATACACTGGCTGCATAGAGCACGATAGGTTCGACGACTGACACATATATCGTCCTGATGATTTCGAATTTAACCCAAGAAATTTTCGCTGTCTTTACTAGCTGTTTATATATATTTGTAACCTTCGACATATATGTATAACATGACTATGGAAGGTTAATTTTTATCTATTATAAGGCTAATAATTTAATTTCATCTACTATTTTATGTTTGTTCCGCCTATGTGGAGTTGTGGTGTCGTATTTAAGTTTTTGGTGATAATTATTGCATTGGTTTTGTGTGCAGCAAACCGAGTTTGTTGTGCACACCCCAATCATGCACAAGGGCGAGTGTCTTTTTTGCTTTTTCTTCATTTCGGGGATTCTTTGTCCGGAGAACACCAGACGACATCATCCGCAAAGGCTTGACAGAAAACTTCACTGTCCATCAAGTCCAACAAGGTCCAGTAGGTTCCAAAACGTAGGCCCTGCTATTGATCCCCGCACGCATCCTTTTGATGATTTATTTATTTATGTCTGCATATCGTAACTTTATTTTACGGTTTTCGAAATAGCTATTTACGGTTTCCCGGAGGTTTTGGACACTTTTTCTAATAGCTGGCATTTTATGGCAGGCCACCAAGCGTTGTCGAAAGCTCCCTGTATGTCTAGAGATATTATTAAGTTTATCTTTTTGTCTTTGAGATTTACTCTTATGTGCTGTAGCAGATCATACAGGAGTCCTCTGTACTTCGCTAGCACAAACCCATTGTCTTAGATTACTTTTCAGCAAGATGTTATCGTATTCTCTTTACTATAGTTTTTTCTAATATTTTACCTATTGAAAGTAATCCAATAGGTTGTGGGCCTTTGGGTGGGTATAGTCACTTTTACCGGGCTTTTGAGAACTATTACAACGGCTGCCTTCCATGGTGTTGGTAATGGGTAAGTTGCAAGCATTTGTTGACAATTGACAAAAAGAGTTCTTCATTTGTTCCCTGCTGGCAGTACAGATATCCATTGTGAAAACCATCAGGTCCAGGTGCCTTCATGCTAAACTTCCCAACATTTAGTTCAGTAAAATGGCGGGTCCTGAGTGTTTGTAGCTTTTGATGTATTTTGCAGCTTTTTCTCTCATTTCCTTTTGTTCAGTATTATCGGTACTATTGTCATCTACTGAAAAGCTGTTCACAACCAAGCCTGATTCGTCAAGACACAAGGCTTCCGTCATTCACTAATAGCTGATCCTGTTGCCTTTTTGTGTTTTTCTAATAACCCTATAAATTTTATCCCAGAAACTTCCCTGATCCTGATTTGTACAGTACTCCTTCCAACTACTTGTTTGTGCACTAACTGTCTCTTTTTCATATTTTATTTTTGCTTCCAGGTAGCTGTACTACGTGTTCTCTCTATGCAGCGCATCGGATTCTTCTGCGTTTGGTTATCATCGCCTTCTTCAGTTCTTCTAGTTCTCTACTCCACCATGTGTAAGTATGTTTTTTCTTTTATTTTCAGTTTAGAATACTTTCACATGCTTTATTTATACCCTCAATATATGTAGCTATAATGTTTTCCAAGGCTTCCTTTGATACAATTTTTTTCGACTTCGACTGTATCAATTTTATTTTCTCTAGATAATTTTAAATATTATTTAAAATCTGTCCATTAGCTTTTTGTGTTATAAATTTGGTGGTTTGAGTTTTTCTTTTTTCTTATGGTTTTGTCTAGATTGATGGAGAAAACTATTGCATTATGATCTGAACTTAAAACTTATCTACCCTCCAATCTTGAAAATGATTAAGTGAGCTTTTCATTACATACTGTTATGTCTACATGACTTGTATATGATTTTCCCTCTAATTGTATCAAAGGTAGGCTCTGTTCCTTCATTTAGTATGTAATCCCATTTCGTCCACTGCCTCCTTATTTTGTTAATAACTACTTGGCTGGTGTCATTCTCACTTTTGATGAAACAATGATTGAGTGCATTGACGTATAGTTCGTTGTTTGTGACCGACGGGCCGCAATTTCGGCATATATAATTGCCATTATCTTTTTTCATGTTGAAATCTATTTTATTCGTTCCATTTGATGTCCTAATTTTTCAGCTCGATGCTCGATTCATCAATACAGTCCATTTTTATTACGCTAAAAATTTTAGTCGCTTGTCCATCATTTACACCTATTTGCATTCCGCTAATTAGCAACTGTGTGTTAAAATTTGCCTAACGGTTTCTAATTTTAAAATGTCCCTGGCTGCCCTTTGCATCTGCCCCACTGGACGTTTCAAAAGACCTCCAACTTCTCAGCGTACTTTTTTCCTTTCTTAATAGTTCCTCCTTTACACTTAATTTAGCTTTTTCCAGCTGGAGTTGCAACGTCTGGCGATTCACTCATGCGCAAAATTATCTCATACATACCAAATTCCGGATAAAACCTTTTCTTTAATGGATGTTTTAAGGTTTCTGACTGTTCTAGTTGCATTTTTGTATCTTGCAAAGCTTGTTTGCTGCGGCCGTTAAAGTCGCTAGAGGCATTGTCGAAATGTTTACTGAAGTATCATGTGTTCCGCTTTGAATATTTTTCGACTTATTCGCTTGTTGATGCTAATAAAGCGCTCGCTTACGCATATCAACTGTTACAGCTGAGGGTCTGTGGGCCATTTTTTTGTATTGCAAATGTCAGCAAATATAAAATTACCTAAGATCTAAATATACCAAGGCAAGGTAAATTAATATAATAAGAAAATAAAATTAAAAATTCTCAACGAAACCGCCAATGTAATCTCTGGCTATATATCCTAGTCAGTACTCAGGAAAAAAAAAAAAAAAAAAAAAGAGAAAAAAAATTTTGAACAGAATTTTCTTAAACACACTATACGAATTCTATACGAATTCTACTTTAGTAGTGAAAAGAGGAGGGTGGAGGAAGAAATTTTTAAAGTTATAAGGTGAATTTGTATGAAAATTTGTTCTAACCACTATACTCGGTATCTAACTTCTCAAAATTTTGCTAATTTCTACGTTTATTGTTGCAGATTTCGGCTGATACGGCGGTTGTGGAGCAAGGTGGACCAGATAGAGCAAAACGGAAGAGATTTGTAAGATTTTAATATAGACGAAAATTTTTGATATATTACGCCCAAAATAATAAATTTTTATTTAAATTAGAAATATCGCCCGAAATGGCTTGAAAACACAGTAAACTAATAAGACTCGACTAATTAAATATTTCAGGGCAGCCAGGGAATTTTTACAATGTTTTATGCAAAGTTATAAGGTGAATTTGTATGAAAATTTGTTCTAACCACTATACCTCGGTATCTAACTTTCTCAAAATTTTGCTAATTTCTACGTTTATTGTTGCAGATTTCGGCTGATACGGCGGTTGTGGAGCAAGGTGGACCAGATAAGAGCAAAAACGGAAGAGATTTGTAAGATTTTAATATAGACGAAAAAATTTTGATATATTACGTTTCCCAAAAATAATAAATTTTTATTTAAATTAGAAATATCGCCCGAAATGGCTTGAAAACACAGTAAACTAATAAGACTCGACTAATTAAATATTTCAGGGCAGCCAGGGAATTTTTACAATGTTTTTATGCAAAGTTATAAGGTGAATTTGTATGAAAATTTGTTCTAACCACTATACCTCGGTATCTAACTTTCTCAAAATTTTGCTAATTTCTACGTTTATTGTTGCAGATTTCGGCTGATACGGCGGTTGTGGAGCAAGGTGGACCAGATAGGAGCAAAACGGAAGAGATTTGTAAGATTTTAATATAGACGAAAATTTTTGATATATTACGTTTCCCAAAAATAATAAATTTTTATTTAAATTAGAAATATCGCCCGA
>JAGSMP010001545.1:0-46303 GCA_029286625.1 Parnassius orleans | reverse complement strand
ACGAAAATTTTTGATATATTACGTTTCCAAAATAATAAATTTTTATTTAAATTAGAAATATCGCCCGAAATGGCTTGAAAACACAGTAAACTAATAAGACTCGACTAATTAAATATTTCAGGGCAGCCAGGGAATTTTTACAATGTTTTTATGCAAAGTTATAAGGTGAATTTGTATGAAAATTTGTTCTAACCACTATACCTCGGTATCTAACTTTCTCAAAATTTTGCTAATTTCTACGTTTATTGTTGCAGATTTCGGCTGATACGGCGGTTGTGGAGCAAGGTGGACCAGATAGGAGCAAAACGGAAGAGATTTGTAAGATTTTAATATAGACGAAAATTTTTGATATATTACGTTTCCCAAAAATAATAAATTTTTATTTAAATTAGAAATATCGCCCGAAATGGCTTGAAAACATAAGTTCTACTAGTTGAATCTAGTATAAATATTACTTGTTTGGAATATTTATATTTTATTTCTTTCAACTTGTTAAACTTATGAGACAAAATTATTTCAATCCGTTAAATTATTGAATTATTTAAGAAAGTTGAACATATTGGTTAAAACCTTACCTATAGCCTTGTGAGAATACTGGATCACAGTCATGAATTTATTGTATTGTCACCAGTTCTAATTGCATCTGCAAAGTACCAAATTATTCAGATGTGTTCAATTTGATGGAAACTGAAGTATAATTCCATGAAATTATTTCATGGATACATACATACGAGTACAGGTCAGGCTAGTATAAAGTGTCTTATAACTTGATCAAATGATGTACATGACTGATAGAAATACAACTATTTTTTTATTTATCTCAAAATTTAAATCAATGTACTATACTAATATTTTGTATTTTATATTTCAGCAGTTCTCGACAAATTAGAAGATAAAAATGCCTTTCGTAATTTTAAGGCAAATATAGTAAAAATCCTATTCTAAGCTTCAAAATTACAAAAGTTAATTTTACGCACGTAAACGGAAACAGAAAAAAATAGAAGAGAAAAGAATTATTGATGATAATATTTTTTGCTTATTTTTCCTATGTGTTTTGTTTTATTTACAAATAATTCTATATTATGTGAAATTATAACTTTAAATAAATAAAATATTGTGACATTTATTTTGAGGTAGGAAAATAAATAGATGTCACAAAACAACGTTGATGTGATTAAGGTGCACTTTTGTTTGTATAACGTTTACAAGAAAACCACAATTGTATGGTTATTTCACACATTTTTATTTAGTAAACGCTGCAACCTGCTTTTAGCCGCGCGTCGCGTGTATTTAAATTTACTTAATTAATTGCAATCTCACAATCGGCAGTACGTCAACAACCTTCCTTCTAAACACCAACTACTCAAGGAAAGGTTTGGCACTGTAACTTTATAACTATTTTACTTTTATTAAACTTTAACTTTGGTGATCTTTTCCTTGACGTGCTTATTAACTAACTACAACTCTACTTCTTGAAAGTGTGTGGCCTTACAAACCATACATTTTATGGTCCTTCGAGATAAGGGTATTTGTCTCTTTGCGGTAGCGATCGGTTCATCGGCCTCCCAGAAGCGGGTCTCATCGGTGAATTGAGAAGGCGCATACTATTTCGCTCAGGGGCAATTACACTCGTACTCTCACCACGTTCATTTTCAATACGGAGAAATTCAAAGCTGGTACTACTTACTGAACTTTCAGTTTTCGAAGATTGAATACAAAAAAAAAATTGGAAAAATTTGTTGCCTTCCGGTCGTGCACCAACCAGCGCGTCTCGCTACAACTGTGTTATTACAACGCCAGTCTACGAGCTAACTAAACTTACCACCTGTCGCCGCAAACTGCGGACAATCCAAGAGATAACCTACTTCAACTTACTTATTGCCATGAACTACGGGATAATTACAACTATATAACTACAACTTATCTGGTGTTGCGGATCGGGTCAACCCGAAACGACTGTCACCGAGCGTCACCGTAAACTACGGGTCAGCTACTTCACTAACTAACTCTACAAACTTAGTGTACCAAGAAAAACTACATCACAAAAATGTTGGATCTTCAAATACAATGCTTTAATAACATCAAGTCTCTCTGCTCAAACTACAAGAAGGACGGAGCGAGTAGAAAAACTGAAGAGTACTTACTAAGTCGAATCCAATCCCTTGAAACAGAAACAGAAACAGAAACTTTTTTATTCAATATAGATTACAAATAATACTTACTGAAAGTCACTCATTTGTTTAATTACCACTGGTTCGAAAAAAACCCCCGTCCTGGGAAGAACCAGCAAGAAACCCAGCGGGACTTTTTTTCTTAAATAATAGCTTACAATCATGTATGTTACACAATTAACAACACAAAACAAATTAGAAATAGCTTGGTGGCGATCACTCATTCCCAGGGTTATTATCATCCATAAATTTTAATATTATAATAACCTTTATACAAACTTTGTTTAATAAAGTTTTGAACTTTGAGCAGGTCAAATTTTGCCTATTTTCTGGGATTTTGTTGTAAAAGCGTATACATCGCCCCAAGAATGAATTACTGACTCGATGGAGTCAAGTAACTGGTACTACTAGCTTGTGTCTGTTCCTAGTATTTACAGAATGAATATCACTTCTTTTTGTAAAACTACTTTTATTTTTGTGTACGTACATTACATTTTCATAAATGTATTGAGAGGCCAAAGTTAACATTGTTGCGCGCCACTATTAATGTTTTGTACATGGCAACACTAGCCACTAGCGCCCTCTGGTATCGAGTAGCAGAACTAGGAGAGTCAAGATCTTTCTAGAAATTTCGGGACCGATATCATCTCGAATATTCTAGATGTTTCTACAGTAGAAGGATCTGGAAAGTATCTGAGGCGCTATATAAGGCCGGTATAGACCACGACCGAGTCAGTATTGAATTGGCGATACCAGCGAAGACTTCGAAGCGATACAACTGCGAACTTAAGCGATCTGTAGTAAAGTTGTGTTTTGTTATTAGTGTGGTTTAAAGTTGTAATTAGTGTTGTGTAATTAAAGTGTCAATTTTGGTAATTCACTCGGCAGCTTTTAATTGTCTCGAACCCCAAGTTCGTAACAATATATTAATTTCCTTAAATTTTTGTCGCAGCGACTCTTTGGGCTTTAAATCATAAATTGCTCTTATGGCCCTCTTCTGTAAAACAAATATAATTTCAGTGTCAACTGCGTGTCCCCATAGCAAAATACCATACGACATTATGCTATGAAAATAGCTAAAGTAAACTAGTCTAGCTGTTTCAACACTAGTAAGATTTCTAATCTATTTTACTGCATATGCTGCAGAACTAAGTCTGCTTGCTAGTTTTTATATATGGGGGCTCCATTGAAGCTTCGCGTCTAGTGTGATTCCAAGAAAATGGTGGTATCTACATACTCAGTTCCTCCCATTTAAAATCACATTAGTATTTAATTGTTAGACATTTGAGTCATGAATTTTATACATTTCGTTTTAGTGTTATTTAAATGCAAATTATTAAATTGAACCATTTACTAATTTAGATATAGCATTATTTACTTCGTCATATTTTATTAATTGTTGTCTTTATTTGAAAATTAAAGAAGTGTCATCAGCAAATAATACTATATCATTGTTATCCCTACTATGTAAAGTAAGTCATTAATGTATACAAGAAACAGAAAGGGCTGAGAATTGAGCCTTGAGGCACTCTCATTTGTACCATGGACCCGAAGAACTCATACTGTTAATGACAACTTTTGCTTTCTGTTACTTAAATATGAAACAATTAATTTAAGAGCATTACTTTTACACTGTAGTGTTGTAGTTTGTTGATTAATGTTTCATGGTGAACACAATCGAAGGCTGGATAGGTCACAGAATATACCCAAAGCATCCTGAATTCTCCCATGCATTGAAAATATATTTAATCAGCTCAACACTAGCATCAGTTGTCGAGTGACCCTGTGAAACCGAATTGATTTTTATGAAGTAAATTATTAACATTAAAATTAACATTTGATCAAGAATAATTTTTCAGAAATTTTACTTAGTGTTAGTACAGAAATGGGTCTAAAATTGGTGGGTCTAATGTACTACCAGATTTAAATAAAGGTATTACTTTACTATGTCATCAAATCAGAAACTCACCATATTCGATACTAGTATTAAAATAATAGCTAGATGAGGCGCAATTGTATCTATTATAGACGCAATAACTTTGACGGAAATCCCCACAGATCCGCAGTTTTCAATATCAATAGTTTTAAAATATTTTATAATATTTTTGATGATACTTTATGAAATTTAAAATTCTTTTGTACACGCATTTACATTTTGTAAGTAATGATTCGGCAACGGCAGGAGAAGAATTCAGTGACTTAGTGGTTAAGATCGGAATATCAGTAAAATATTTCTCAAAAACCATTGCAACATCCTGATCTGATTCAGTTAATTTGTTGTTAACACTTAACTGGTAGTTTGAATTGCGAAAGTTGATCTTACCAGTTTCGCTATTAATTATACCTCCATGTCATTTTAATTTTATTAGAAGCCGTCTAATTTTGTTGCTCAAATGCAAAGACTTGGCTGTGGAGCACACTCTTTTAAATATTTTTGAATATTTTTTTTACTTATTCCCTAAATTCGACGCTAGGATTATATGACCTTTCATGGTAAAGTTCATATAACCTTTGTCTGCTCTTATGGACTCCTACTGTCGCCCATTCATTGAATGACTTCGGACTGTTCAAGGAGAATGTTTTAGAAGTAAAAGTATTGTTAAATCCATTGCAAATAAGTTTAAACAATGTTCCATACAAAACATCGATCCATTGAATATCAATGGATCGACTTTGAACGGCGCCACAAAATTATTGTGGAAACTATTGAAGATAAGAACATCGACTACTTTACAGGGAATGTTTTTACCAAAAATAAGGAGCTTTATGAAACTACTTTACAAAGTATGCAAAACTTACTGCTACAAGTACGCAAAAGCAAGTCTGTGCATTTCGATCTCACCGGGATGCTGGACGGCACCACCGACGCAAACGTCAAAACGCTCTTAGAGAAGCAAGAATGCAACTTTAAAGCTCTCGATCGCGTCATGTCTAAAATCGATATTCAAGCTATAACTGAGAGATGGGAACTACAAGACAATCTATCAATTTTGAAGTCCAAGTGGGAAGTTATCGATAAACAGCACTGGAAGTTGGAAGCAAAACTCAAAGGCTCCAATCTTCAATACTATAACTTGTTTATTACTATGGAGGGGGGAAATACGATACGCTACGACGTCAGCTTAACACAAAAATTTGGTCGAATAATCACTATGAAAAATCTGCGCCGATAATAGAAGTACCTGAATTCTCGGGCAGCTACATGCAACGGAGTTCTTTCAAAGATCTTTTTTTGGAGGCAATTCATAATAATCCTACGATCAAGGCACAAAAGATGCAACATCTGAAGACAAAGTTGAGAGGAGAAGCTGAGCGACTAGTACAACATCTCAGCATCGGCGCTAAATACTATGACTCATGCTGGGAGACTCACCCAGCGCTACGACAATCGGCGTCTTCAGTTTACATCTTTCGTCAACACCATGCTCAACTTGCCTGTAATACAACACCCCGACAACTACAACTTAAAAAAGATGCATGACGTCATAACTGAATGCCTGAACGGGCTCGCTAACATCGGTATCGAAACATCCACTTGGGACCCACTCATCGTCCATCTGATGTCGCAGAAATGGGATACTTTAACGTACGCGGACTACATGAGAGAACAACAAGACCACAGAGAGCTAGCCAACTTAAACGACTTTCTCTTCTTTCTTGAGAGCAAGTTTATGACATACGAAACCATGAAAAATTGAAACAAAGAAATACCTAACGTACAAAAACAAGGCCAACAAAAAACAAGTAACTACAAGAACTTTCTCACTAAAAAACATTTCTATGAAACTAAAAAGCTACAACAAAACTTATTTTACTACTTCAACTATTGGGCAATGTCTTAACTGCAAAAGAGGTCACGTGTTGATGCAATGCCCCGAGTTCATCGACATGAATGCTATACAACGCAATAATATAGTTGCGAAGTTACATGTATGCGAAAACTGCCTGTATAGCCACGGAAATGCTAAGTGCACATCAACTAAAACTTACAAAGAGTGCAATAAGAGACACCACACTCTGTTGCACAACTATACAAAAATAAATGCGCCTACAACTGCTGAAACTACTAACGGCATGAGGAACAACAACATTTCTCGCCCATCAACTTCAACTCAACTTAACTGCAACCACTTAACTAACGACAACATCGAGATCCTACTTACTACCGTACAGCTGCACGTACTAACTGCCAACGGCAACTACGTCACACTTTGAGCCCTACTCGATCAAGGCTCGCAAGTGAACCTGATAACGGAGAGCGCCGCCCAACTCTTTAAACTACCCAGAAAATGACTTACCGCTACGGTTTCTGGGGTTAGAACTGCATCGGGAGACTGTAAAGGAAGCCTACAACTTACCTGCAAATCTATCCACTCTGATTATTCGTTCGAGATGCAAACACTGATCATGAGAAAACTTATAAATAACTTACCCAACTCAACACTTAGAAAACTTAAAACTGGCCGATCCGGAGTTCAACGTGTCACGACCCGTAGACCTGCTGCTCGGGGCCGACGTGTACTCCGACATCTTACTGGATGTAGTCCTGAAAGGAGAAAAACAATCCCCTATTGCACAACAAACGCACTTAGTATGGATACTCTGTGGCAAGATGAAAACTTTCAACTGTTACGTCACCCTCATCGATCTCAACGAGATGACTAAATACTGGGAGCATGAGGATATTACTCAGGACGACAAGGACATTCCCAAGGACAACTATTGCGAAAACCATTACAAAGAAACAGTGAAACGCACACCAGACGGAAAATACATCGTTGAGATGCCATACATACCTAACTACGAAGAAAAATTGGGAAAAACTAAGCCTATCGCCATCTCTCAGTACCTACAACTCGACAAACGATTTCAAAGAAACAACAAACTCGCTACTATGTATTCCGATTTCATTCGAGAATATATCGATCTGGGACATATGAAACCGTTGTTGACGTCATCGTCACTAGAAAAAGAATGTTACCTACCTCACTAGGGAGTACTGCGGGAACATTCAACTACGACTAAACTGAGGGTTGTTTTTAACGCCTCACAAAAAACTACAAGCGGCTACAGTCTCAACCAATTGCAAGAAAAGGGTCCCAATCTACAAAAGGACATACAAGCCCACATATTAAAATGGAGATCCTACCGGTATGCCTACACTGCGGACATTGAAAAAATGTACCGCTGTATATGGATTACTGAAGATCAACAAAAATTACAAAAAATAATATGGCGCCACTCTCCAGCTGAGGAACTACAAACCTTCCAACTATGCACAATTACCTATGGGATGAAGTGCGCTCCCTGGCTAGCAATGCGCACACTCAAACAACTCGCAACAGACGACGGCCACAAGCTACCCGAAGCGGCCCATATACTTCAAAATCAGCAATCCTTGTAAGTGGTCATAACCAGATCGATTCCGCTAAACAACTTGAAACGTCACTTATCAACCTACTGCGCGGCGGCGGTATGAACATACGCAAGTGGTCTGCAAATCACCCTGCGTTACTAGACAACTTATCCGAGAATCAAATCTCTACAAAGAATAATTTTGACTTCAAACATGAAGAGCCAATGAAAACGCTCGGTCTTGGATGGAATCCACAAAGTGATACTTTCACTTTCAGCTGGGACTTAAAGAAAAACTGATACCTCAACCTACTAAAAGGCAACTATTGTCCGATATCTCTAAACTTTATGACCCACTGGGCTGGCTGTCGCCGATCACTGTTACAGCAAAACTTCTATTT
The DNA here is from genome assembly GCA_029286625.1 of Parnassius orleans. NCBI lineage: Eukaryota > Metazoa > Arthropoda > Insecta > Lepidoptera > Papilionidae > Parnassius > Parnassius orleans. The sequence goes on along the minus strand of JAGSMP010001545.1, from coordinate 38,376 downwards.
CAACAAGTATGGGTGAGCAAGCTACAATGGGACGAGACCTTACCAGCCGATATACTAAGCGACTGGATGAAACTGAGAGCTGAACTACCCCTGGTCAAAAACATCAAACTGAACAGATGGCTAGGGGGGACCAACACTAACATCGAACTATTAGGTTTCTGTGACGTAAGCGAGAAAACCTACTCATGCGTCTATACAGCCGCATAACAAACGCGAACGGCCCGCCAACTGTAACTTTACTCGCTGCAAAAACTAGGGTTGCGCCTTTGGCACACAAAACCACTTTGCCACGGCTAGAGCTTTGCGGGGCATTACTGCACAACTGGTCCAGAAAACTAAGGAAGCGCTAACACGCTATACACAACTTCTTATAGAACAAGCGCATTTGACCACACTGCATGGAGGCGCCCGATTAATTTTATCATATATACGGCAGTGCTATTGGATTGTTGGCGGGAACCGAGCGGTCAAGGACAAGCTACGTCATTGCTTCAGGTGTCATCGTTACAAGCCGACTGAAAATTATCAACTTATGAGCGATTTACCACAACAGAGAACCACCCTGTCCCGACCGTTTACGCATACCGGAGTAGACTTCACTGGGCATGTGGAGATCAAACTTAACAAAGGGAGAGGGGTCAAAACTTCGAAGGGCTATAAAGCTATCTTCGTATGGCAACAAAGGCCGTACATATCGAACTTGTATCGGACCTAAGCACCGTAACTTTTATAGCCGCATTTCAACATGCGCATGCCGCGGCACCCCCAAACATGTATACTCCGACTGCGGCGCTACCTTAATCGGGACCGCGAAAGTGTTGCCCAGGGAGTTTGAAGAATTTAAGCAACTTCTATCACCAGAGTTCTTCAACGAGATCAGTAAACTAGAAGTGGAGTGGCACTTCAACGCCCCCGGGTGGCCAACAGCAGGTGGCCTCTGGGAAGCGGCTGTAAAATCACTCAAATACCACTTTCGCCGTGTTTCGGGAGATCAAAAGCTCACTTATGAGGAGTTTCAACGCTGATAGCCCAAATGGAAGCATGCATGAACTCGCGACCCTTGTGTGCCATTACCGAGGATCCCGAGGAATCCTACAACTATCTAACACCGGGCCACTTCCTCACCAGCGGACCGACTGTCACTCCCGTTCTCCAATTACAGTGACGTCAGATCTCTAGACTTACGCCGTCGCTGGCAACTCACTGAAAACATGCTACAACAATTTTGGAAAAGCTGGTCTAACGAATACCTAACTCAACTTCAAAGCCGCTGCAAGTGGAACAAGCCCAGTAAGAACATTGAAAGGGGAGATATTGTCCTTGTTCGGGAAACCATATTTGGGTAGTATACAGGAATTCTACCTGGGTTCCGACGGCTTAGTGCGCGTTACTACTGTAAAAACGTAAGCTGGTGTAATCAAACGCCCCATAACTAAACTGTTACCGCTCCCACTGGTATATAAAAAATCCGAAAAGGAAAACGAGCAAGAATTTAAAACTAAACGAGAAAAAAGAAACAACACGGGCATGATAACTTTTTCAACATTGTTTACAATGTAATTACGTTTGCTGCAGCCGCAGGACTTAAAAAAAACCAATTCTTAAAATATAAATTTATTAAAGAAAGATTACAATACTTCTATAACTAAACTAAAATGATTAGCTTGGTCGAAGTGTGACCGAAGAATGACGAAATCAGATGCTAACTTGCACGGGTGTCGGATTGTCGGCGCCTGCTGACTCGGCGCCTCGTGACACGCGGCTCCGTCGTGTGCACCTTTATGTAGGCTTTACATGCTAGGCGATTTTCGTGTAGTGAAACTACGTAATTCCTCCCCACAGTTCAGCGACTATTTTCCGACTTTGAGGAAATTGTTGCTGGATATGCTTGCGTTTTGGGATCTTCATAGAATGCTTCCAGGTGCTGGCGCCTGGGTGCTCTGCTGTTGCGACTTACTGCATCTCCACAGATTGTAACGTCGACAGATTATTACAATTGCTGTTGTGATAAGCGAGCCAATTATCATTACATGAATGGGAATAGTAGTGTGTACAGAGTGTTGCTAGCTATGGTGTCTTGTACCATTATCGGCCTCTCATGACTTGATTGTAGGCTTCATGTAGTTTTCAGGTCGATGGATTGCAGCGAGATTCGGTGTTGAGATGTGGTTTCCTCCTTGAAGTTGCGTGGGACATCAATTATTAGTGGCTGTCCGGATACTTGTTATTCTCGTTGACTATTGTAAATTCTGACGTCATCATTGTGCAATTTAAGGGTATTGTTACCAAATAGCCCTTGAAGCTGCTTGTATTCTTCTCCGCATCGTAGATGGATTCTTGTAGTGCGAGGAACGTGACAACATAGTTTCCAGCGTCCAGTTGCTCCATGGCTTCCTTTCCAGTGTTATGGGTCGGTTACAGTCATCTCCTAGGGCGTGGTTTGTGACGAGCTCCCGTGTGCAGTCATAATGATTCTTGACTCTATTTATGGTATCGTCTTCGCAGAGGTACTGGTGGTCTATCTTCGGGCATTCAGCCTCCATATACGCATATGCTTCCCTGTTGGTTGCTAGGAAAGGAAGGGGTGGAATAAGGATCTTGTTATACCTATTCGGGGCTATTGAAAGTTTATACAGATCGAATATGTTCGCACTAACTATGGGAACTTTAAAAACTATAACTATCTGTTTTTCGACGTAATATGAACCTGGTTTTATAATACTATAATAGTCGCGTAAGTCTAAATTTAATATTCTATCGTCCCCATATATCATTCTTACTCTTTCTATCATTACCCTTAAAGTATCGATATCTGTCATTGAATGATGTGTGCTGAAGGCGCGCACAAGAGCTAGCATGTTTTCTATTCTAACTAATTCTCCCAACAAATCATCGACGTTTTCCGTTATGATGGTCAAGAGCTGAGCGAAATGAGCATATTTTATTAAACTATTTTCTTTATAAGCAGTGCTATTCAATAAAAGTTCTAACGTAGCATTAATTGATTGCTGATTTCTAACTAACTGATCTATGACGCCATTATGTTGCGTCATCCATTCCTTGCTGAGTCTTATGTGCGAGTTAAACTCCGATATCATTTTAACTTGGTTATTTTCGAGATTTTTTATTGCGTTATCAAATTTGATAGCATCCTGATAGTGTTATTTCCCGGTTAAACTTTTAATAGCAGATCCTAAGCCATTAATCAAACCTCTCTTCGCTCGACTAGGTTCTAGTCCTTTTAAATGATTTAAAACTCTATTAATTTTATGAGATAAATAATTGATTTGAAGAGAATATAGGGAAAACGTATCATTATTTAATCTTAATTCAAAGTCGGATAACTGCTGTCTCACTGCAATAGTTTTCTCTTCTATATTGTTGATGCGAATATACTGTAAAAAGCTATGATAATGTGACACTAGACGAGTTCGACCTAATTTATAAGGGAGGAGGCCAGGACCATCGTTGAGACTTTCAAGTCTTATCTCCTGTGTTTGAGCGAGATGCGCCATCATCACCAACGGGATTCTGTAACAATTTAGCGCTATTAGGGACTCGCTTAATGCGAGCTTTGGCAACGGGACCACGTTTCCGTGAAGTATAAATATGTATAGGTAGGTTAGCCAGAACAATATCGTTAGTGTATCTGGGTGCTAATTTCTGTCGGCTAGCAAGCGGGTTTTTTATGAAAATCTGCTGTTGTGGTTCATACTGAATTTCGGGTTCTCTATCCCTATTTCTATTCTCAATTAAAACTGTGCGATCATGTAAGGTGGACTGATTTATAATTTCACAAACCAACTTCATTTGTTCTCTATGATTTTGAGTGTACTGTTGTAGTAGATGCTGGGTAAGGTCTACACCTACTGGGTCTCTTAAAAGTGACCTGTTATTATATCGAAGGCCTGCATTTCGTGAAGCTGTGCACCGAACTATTGTGCGATAATCGCGTATGGTACTAGGTTTACAGCTGGCTCATCTTTACGCTGAAGTTTTAGTAATCTAAGATGTTCGAGAAGGGTTGAATGGAAACGTTCTACATTTCCGTGGTCGTTTGGGTGGGAAGTATTTTATGGTGGTTAATATGTGCATTCTAAAAATTCGGAAAATAGTTGGTTGGTGAATCAGTGCCGTTATCAGTTACTATCGTTAAAGGTAAACCATGGTGCGTGCAATATTTTAGTAAGCCCGTAAAACGCTGATGGCTGTACCGTCGTGTAGGTGATAGGTTTGTCCGTACTTGGAGAATACGTCGACGAACGTAATGTATTTTTCGCTATCTACCGTGAACAAGTCCATATGAACTATTTCTAGTGGCTTGCTCGGAGGCGGAACAACGTTGAATCTTTGTTGATAGGATTACGGTCGTATTTACCTTGGCCACACAATACATTATTAATGAATTTTGTTATTTGTTCTTTCATTTTGGCCAGTAGTATTTTTCGAAAGAGACAACAACACTCAATGCCTCTATGGTTCGTTTTACCCTCGTGATAGTGTTTTATAATTCTTGTTGCCTAAGATAAGGTTTAACGTTTTCAAGTTCACTTTTGGCAAGCACGAGATTCATTGCGGAGCTTTTAAAGTTATTCTGTATGACAGGTATAATTGAGTAAAGTCCTAACGGGGGGTTGATTAGAAGTCCGGTTTTAATTTTTGGGTTCACGAACTCCTTTATTACGTTGATAATATCGGTTTCTAAATTTGATTGCACCGAAATGCGGGTGTGTGTGTCGAAGGGCTTCGAAACCGCGGGTCGCCTTTTTACGTCGCCTACGTTAATGATAACCAACTGGCGATGAAATTTGTTTAGTGGTTCATCGGTTATTGGAACTCAAATATGGGATTTTCGTGATCGTATGAATAGTAGCGGTTGTAGAACCATGACTGCGCTCTGGTTGTTCTGAGGATTCGCTAGAAGAGAATTAGTCTCTTTGTTATGAATCTCAATGCGACTGAGGGCATCTGCGTTCGTATTTAATTTCCCTTTCTTGTAAATTACAGTGAAGTCGTATTCGCTGAGCTTTAAGCGCCATCGAGTAAGGCGAGTTCGGTTCTTTAAACTCATAATCCACTGTAGAGGTTTGTGGTCGGTGTATTTTAAATGTCCTGCCGAATAGGTAGGGCCCAAAAATATTTAGTGGCCCATACTATTGCCAGGAGCTCTTCTCAATGGTACTGTAATTTTGTTCACTATCATTGAGTGTCCGCGAAGCATATGAGATGGGTTTATCCGAGCCTATCAGCCCTTGAGACAAAACAGCACCGATGGCATAGTTCGACGCGTCAGTAATGAGGATAAATTCCTTACTAAAGTCCGGTATTTAATGATTGCTCGTCAAAAGGGTTTTGCACTCTCAAAACTGTTAATATAATCGGGGTCAAAAGTGATCTTTTACCCTTTTTAGGCATTGTGTTAGGGTTTTGTTATTTTGCAAAATCTGGGATGAATTTCCGTAATATCCTAATAGTCCTAAGAACGGCTTTATTTCAGGAGATTTAGCATAGGGTATTTTTCTATCGCTGCTATTTTGTCTGGTTAGGCTTCACGCCCTCGCTGCTGATGATATGGCCTAAATAAGCCGTTTCTAACTTAAGGAACTCTGATTTGTCCATTTGCACTTTGAAATTGGAGTTCTAAGTCTCTGGAAGACTTGTTCTAAGTTGACCATATGTTCTTGCAGCGAAGTGCTGAATACTATTATATCGTCTAGGGCACCAAACAGATCTGGTTCTGAGACCTTGGAGGATGTTATCCATCACTCTGTGGAATGTGGAGGGCGAGTTATTCAGGCCCATGGGCATCCGAAGGAATTGTAGTTGCCGTGTTCGACATTGAATGCCGTCTTTGAAATGTCAAGGGTCCATTTCTACTTGGTGAAAACACTGGCGACATCTAGGTAGTAATATATTTACCCAGTTTGTCCAGAACGTCTGAGATATTCGGATAGGTATTTGTCATTAATAGTTTTTCATTAAGTTTACGAAAATCTACCACTAGACGCCATTTCTTTCCCCGAGGCGTCTGCCTTTTTGGGACAATCCAAATCGGTGAGGACCACCACGGACTCGGAGGGACGTATAATGCCTTGAGTTAACATTTTATTTATTTGATCGCGTACTTGTCGATGAACAAAAGGATATCGATAGCTTTTGTGTATATAGGAATTTCATCGGTCGTACGGATGCGGTGTTTTATTTGATTCGTAAATGTTAAGTTTTCACCTTCGATATAAAATATGTCATGATATTTGGCACAAAGAGTCATCAAATTAGTCTTTTCTTCTTCGATTAGATGGTCAGTGCGGAGTCGCGATAAAACGTCTTTAGCGCGTTAGGTTATAGGCTGGGTGCGCGTGCACTCAACGTTAAACAGCTGTGCGTGAGCGGGGCGGTCTAGGGATAAAACAACATCATTATCGCTAGTATTCTCGATCTCTAAAATAGCTCTATTTTGGGAAACGCTGGTTATGCATTCGTGAACGACACAGTTACATAAAATTTGTTTGGGAATATAGACTTCACAATCACTACTGTCAACAGGAATTCTAACTAACTTTGAAGTATTCGCAGGAATTATATCCTGGTACAGGTTCGCGTTTCGTGAATTATATAACAATATTGGGTTCACTGCAGACCGAGTAGTTAAATGTAATGCTTTTAAATCGATCTTTGCTTCCCACTTAGTTAACAGATCGAGCCCAATTAACCCGTCGAAATGGTTGTGAAATTTATACACGAAAAACTTTATCGGTTCGCTATCGTTAATTTCCGGAAAACAGGGCACCGTAATGAAATAATCATTTCGACTAACAGCGTGAACATTAGTAACTTCGAAAGGATCATAGTCAAGTTGATAATGAAGGAAAAATCTTTCTACAGCATCCGGACTCAAAAATGATTGATTCGCTCCGGTATCGATGAGAAGGTTCAACGGAGTGTCTAAGATCCGAATAAATGGTAGCTGACGCTGGGTCTGCAAATTAATTTCTATCTTGGCTTGTTTGAAGGGGAACTCGTGAAAATTTTTCTGTTGGTTAGTGGAGGGCTGAGGATCGTTTTCTGTATCATTGACGCTTGGATGATCGTTTATCGGAACGAACTCGGGACCGTAATTCTCGTGGCTTATATAATCATTATAGCTACTCGCGTAAGATGGACATTCGTAGTAATCCGCGTAATAGTTGTTGTAGTCAGGCTCATAGTAATAGTTAGCAATAGCAGTCACACTCGTTAAAATTCATTTCACGGCTTTTAAAGTAATTTGTGTGGTGGGTACCGTGCTGGTTCCAATCATGGCCAGTTAATCGTCTTGTAGGTAAGGCTTTAGGCGTGAAATGTTGAACACCGCTCATAGGCTTATGGCTAAAATTCTGAGGCTGCTGATAACGAGGCTGAATACGGAATACGTTACTACGTGGGTTATAATCGGTGGTGGTGCACTGAACATTTGTTGAGTACGTGTTGGCATGCGGTACTGAGGCTGATGTTGAGGGCCCGCATTGGACTTAAATTGATTTTGCGGTTGAGTAAATTTAAATGGTTGAGGTTGAGGTGGCATCCACGTCGGTCTCTGAGTAGCGGGTGCTAACATCATAGGTGGAGGCTGGAAATTTTGCTTAGATTGAGAAGGCATTGAACTGGTATTTGTGCCTTGGAGACGGCTGAGAGTACATCATTATTACGCTGTTGCAAATATAAAATATTTAATTCCTCCTGAACAAATTTCAATGCCTGCTCTATTGTAGGAGAGGCGCATACACCTTATTCTAGACCCTAGGGCTCATGTAAGCCACGAACGAAAGCCTGTATAGTTTTATACAATGCCCTTAGACTCGATAGTGGTCGGATAGTTTCGTGCAACGATATATATGTCATGATGGTACTAAAAGAGTCTGACAGTGATCGTAAAACTCCTGAGGACTTTTGTGGCCTTATGGGCTAAGGAAAGGTCATTGTATAGCGCAGTTTCGTCTCTTTGATCTGCGAAGTTATTTATAAGAGATTCGCGAATCCTAGCCAATTATCAGGGATGCCATTAGAATTTATGATTGAAGCCGCAGGTCCGGTGATTTTGTTCAAAATTCCGTTTAGTAAACATAAATTAGATAATTCACTACCGGCTTCAGAGCTCATGTATGTTAATTTATTTATTTATTTATTTCATTTCATCTTACAAGCTAACAGATGACACATCCAAAACGCTTATAAGATTAACAATTCGGTATTACACATCCTCGTCATTATATAGGTAATAGCAAAATTATTTTACAATATCCTAATTAACAATACATCAATAATATCATAGAAAAAAAATCATAAAAAATACAATCTGAGTCCATAAATAACATTAATATTAAAATAAAATAGCAATAATAATAAAAAAAATAAGAAAACAATACGCAACTAGCAATTTAATAATTAATTATGAAAACAATATATGTAAGTTTGATGGCTAGAATTTATTTAAAATTATTTGAATTTCTTTATACAAATGTCCTAATCCATCGGCAAATAAGTCTAGCTCGTGGTGCAAGTATGTCCCCAATAATGCGGAGTGCGGTTGGTGGCGTTGACGAGCGCGCTCGGTGGTACGTGCGCGGGGCTCCAGCAGTCGCGGGCGGCGCTGCGGCGCCACCTGTCCCTGCAAGTTTGCTGACACGTTCCCAGGGACCAAGATGCGGACACGCTCTGGTATTTGGGGACTATCAATCCTATTGTGAATTATGGACAGCTATTGCATAACTTGAGACATTGCCCTTCTAAATTTCAACGTTTCAATGTCCACCATACCAGACACGAATAAGGAAGGGTATAAGTAGGGATAGTATCCGTACTGTTTCTAATATATCCATCGAGCAAATTTACATTGTATTTTTTCAATCATTAGAACGTATTTCTTCGTAAGGATTCCAGATAACAGCACCGTACTCGAGTTTACTGCGCACATAAGCATTGTAATACTTTTGCGACCCGTGTATTATCAAACTGTGACGCAGTCCTTATGACAAACCCTAACATTTTGTGCTGACTTACAAACTTTGTTGATGTGCGTGTGAAAATCTAATTTGCAATCTAGTAATCCTAAGTCCCTAACCTCTTTAACTCTTTCCAAAGGAGCGTCAGTCAACTTATAATTAACAATAATGGCTGATTTTCGCGTGAAAGTTATTATTTTACATTTGAGATTATTGAACGGAAGGTGATTTTCTTGACTCCATAGACACAGCATCAATATCTCTGTAATGTCATGGCATCAGCCTCAGTTTCAATACCCAGAGTTAGTTTCAGGTCATCCGCAATAGGAGACACTCTGAAGTCAAAACAACATCTGGCAAATCGTTGATAAATATCACGAATAGCAAAGGTCCTAACGTACTACCTTGACTCACTCCTGACCTAGTAAAATAGTCTCCAGAGTTATATCCACTGAGCCTCACATATTGACGTCGATTATTAAGGTAACAAGAAAAAAATTGAGGAGCTTTGGTACGAATCCAACAATCGCCAACTTTTTCAATAGTATATCGTTATCCACTAGGTCGAAGGCTTTCTGGAAGTCAAAGTAAGCCGCATCAACTTGCCTTCGCCTTATCCATTGTGTGCAGATATAGTCACATGCGCGACCAAGTTGGTGGTGGTGCAAGCTGTATGAAACCCATGTTGACCATTATTCAGCTGGTGACCGATTTGGCATTTGATGGAATCACTTAGAATTGCTTCAAAGATCTTACCAAAACGGATAGGACAGCTATAGGTCTGAAAGAAGTAACATTTGTGCCTCTGTCTCCTTTAGGAACAGGAGTGACTGAGTTAGCTTCCAGCTCTCAGGATATCTTGACTGGTCAATGAAAGATTATACAAATACAGAAGAGCCGCCGAAGAACTGATATACAGTCCTTAACTAAGAAGACAGGAATGCCATCCGCCCACCAGCCGATCGTGGCTGGCGTCTCACCTGTTCTTCAGATCCTTCTCAACTGTGTGATTGAAACTGAGGTCACATCTCGATGTATATGTGTGCATATGCAGCTTTGGCAGTATCCGGTTTAGCACGGGTTTCTACATGAAAAACGGACGCAAAATATTTAGCAGGCATCGGCTGCGGCTTGATCTGTCACTGCAGTATTTTCATATATATATGTATCTATGTACCTTCTATTGTTTTCTTCTCCTTTACATATTTCCAGAATTGCACAGGATCGTCAATGATATTTTTTGTAGTACAGTCATATATTTTGTATTCGCAGTCAATCAATTTCTTAACTTTTTCTATAATATATAAACATAGCCTTATTAAATTCTTTTGCCTCTTTTGAATTGCTTATGATGAAAGTGTTTGTTTTTATATGTATCGCTGATTGTTTGATAATTGTTTTAATAGGCACAAACAGATTTATAATTTCGTATAGCTTATCGTAGAACAGCTGTACAGCACAGTTAACATCGCTTGTTGTTAACAAATCAGACCAGTCTATTTCAATCAAAGTCCTATATAGACCCTGAAAATCTCCTTACCAGTTCCAATCTGTATTGGTATTCGAGCGAGTGTGACTTGCTGCAAAGATGACACGCTCGATGCTATCCAAAAGCCCGGAAATGTAATATTTATATCGAGCATAGGATGGTACTTATCGATATTTACCAGAGGATCTTCACTGAGAGATACCACTATCTGTTTAGGTTCAAAATTGCCCAGCACCAGATCTAGCATACCACCGCGATTATTTAAGACTGTATTATATTGCTTAAGCGAGCAGAATTCACAAAAAAGTCAAAAGAAGTCATTATATTGGTACTGCAAGAGTTTAAATTAAATTCACCTAGGATTAGAACATTCAGGTCGGGGTAAGTACAAATCACATTTTCTATACATGTCAAAACATTCAAATATTGCTCATCCTTATAATTTGGTGGCAGATATACGACACAACATAAAACTTTACTTTAAATGTCACAATTGCAAATATTAATTTTTGTCATCAGTCATACTAACAATGTCCGTAACTATTTTAACATTATAACGATCACGAATCGCGAGCAAAACTCCTCCCCATCCATAATCACCAGGTCTATCTTTACGAACCACATGAAAACCCGGAGGAAAGAGTTCACCATTAGACACTGAACTCGTAAGAAAGGTCTCAGTTAATGCTATCATATCATATCACTTTCCATAACATTATTAAGAAACATATTAGTTTTGTTCTTAGGCCACGAACATTTTGGTAGCATATTTGCATTACATGGAATCGCGGTTGACGCTTGATTGTTATAGTCTTTGGCACGAAAGTTCTGCCGCCATGGTTTAATACAGATGTCTTCAGCCCAGTTTTCAGATGACATTATATTTTCGGCTGCTTCAATGGAACTCGAGTTTGAACGACGCATAATGTCCACGTGGTTTATATATTCAGGTTGTATTTATTTAATACAACCTGATCGCATATTTTAAATTTAGTAAGAATATTTGGATTACCATCGAAATTGGCACTGGGCGCAAGGCCTTATATATATCGGGATCATGAGACATTTTGGAATTTAGTGAACTTAAATTTAATTCTTCCTCAATATTCCTTAAATTATCTAAATCTATATTTCGGCGAGGCTGTCGAAAACCAGCCTCACTAGGCCCCTATTCTTTGGGTGAAAAATTTTGGACAATAAAAAAAATTAGGATAAAAGGAAAGCAACAGAAAAGAAAGTTTTGCGTACTTACAATATCATTCTGGCTTCCTCCGTATCGGTTTTCAGATACTCGCCCTGCTGCTGCCACGTGGTTCGGAAACTAGATTAAGGCTTGAGAGCCAAATCAGCGTCTTTCAGCGCCAACCGAAATCTACCGATTTTGGAGATTTTAACGCCGCGTACTGACTCTAATATCCACCGACTGCGCCAATTACGTTTGCTGCTTACACGACGAATGGACCTTACTTTGTACCTGAGCGTGGGTGCTCAGGCTGCCCCGCGTATTCTAAATCCTGCTCAAAACAATAACTGCTCGGGGCAAACTGAGCAATAAACAAGGCGCCCCTCGCCACGCTATCCAATTTCTGCAACATCAGGGACTTCACCGAACCCAAACGCCGTCCACTACCACCTCGAGACGGCGAAGCCGGCCTTCTCTTTCTGACCGAGACGCAGGTGTCTCCGGCTGATACTTGTATCATCCTACCGGTACAAATTGGAACACTTTGTGCCTCGGGCTGATGTTTGCGTATACGTCAGAGAGGACATCTGTTCTCGACGCCTCGGCAGTCTTGAAGGTTCGGACCTGTCCATCTTTTGGCTACGCATAGATAGCGACGACCATCCGCGCGTCTACGGGTGCCTCTATAGGTCCCATAGCGGTAATGCTGAAACAGACCGACTCATCGATCACGTCCAAATGGCCACAGATTCCTTGCTACAACAGGTCCCATCCGCAGAGATCGTGCTCCTTGGCGATTTTAACGCCCACCACGCTGAATGGCTCGGTTCACGTTTAACCGATCATGCGGGGAGATCTGTTTATGACTTTGCCTTGGCATATGGTCTGACACAACTGATTACTTCGCCTTCGCGGATTCTAGATGTGAAGGATCATACACCTTCCCTGTTGGACCTTCTGTTGACCTCTCATCCGGACGGATATCAGGTTTCCGTCGATGCCCCTCTCGGCTCTTCGGACCATTGTCTGATCCGGAGTGGTGCCACTCACGCCCTCGCGGTTGCGTTCTGCAGGTTGCCGCTGTGTTTGGCATTACAGGTCGGCGGATTGGGACGGAATGCGGTCTTTCTTTGTATCCTACTCATGGGCGGGTTTGCTCGCCGGATGATCCCAGCTGTTGCTGACTCTGTCACTGATGTAGTGCTACAGGAATGGAACTATTTATTCCATCATCTGTGGTACCCATCGGAGGCAGATCTCAGCCTTGGTTTGGTCGCTCCTGTAAGACTGCATTACGGCAAGCAGGAGTGCTATCAAGCCTGGGCTGAGGCTTCGGCGGCTCGGGATGTAAAAACACCAGCATGCTTAAAAAGAAGTATAACTTTGCCTCCAGGTACTTCAAAGAGTTATTGCAAGGCAAAGTCAGAGCACATAGGCAGAATTGGCGAGAAACTAGTTCGCCTCCTTCGGGAACCCGTGCATTCTGGTCTCTTGCAAGGCTGTCCAAGGAATTTCTGTAAGCCATCATTATCATCTCTGCACAGGAGGACGACTCATGGCCCACGCCGCAAAAGAGAAAGCCGACCTTTAGGCCCCTTTTGCGTCCAACTCGACTCTTGATGACGGGGAACACACCGCCGACCATCCCGTGGTGTGAGTGCTCCATGCCGGATGTGCGGTTCTCACAGCACTCGGTTCGCAAAGCACCTCTCCATGGACATCCACAAGTCGAGTGGACCTGACGGAATCCCCAATTGTGCTCCGGAGTTGGCACCGGTTCTAACGCATCTTTTCCGGTACTCGTACTCCCAGGCGTAGTCCCGAAATCATGGACGATAGCTTTTGTCCAACTGATCTCTAAAAAGGCGACCGCTCAGACCTGTCCAACTACAGGCCTACCGCCATCACCCCTTGTTCTCCAAAATATGGAGTCCGTTATAAACTGCCAGCTCATGCGGTTTTGAGGATTACCAGCTGATTAGTGACCGCCACGGTTTTGCCGGGGTCGATCAGCTGGTGATCTTCTGGTCTGTGCAGTAGAGTCCAAGGGAGGCGTTGGCCGTTAGCTTGGACATTGCGAAGGCTGATCGGGTTTGCAAAGCGCTCCTTTCGAAGCTCCCTTCATATGGGCTTCCCGAATAGTGCAATTTGATCACCAGCTTTTTGCAGATCGGGGCATCAAGGTCGTTGTAGACGGTGCATGCCCGACTACAAGCCTATTAACACTGGTGTTCCACAAGGCTGCGTGCCTTCACCAACGCTGTTTCTTCTGCATATCAATGATATGTTGCAAACCGGTAGCATTCATTGCTATGCGGATGACAGCACTGGTGATGCTCTATAAACCGGCCGTGCCAATATTTCTCCGGAAAACGTTGCTGAGTACCGGAACAAACTTAGAAGTCGAGTCTTTGCTGAACAAAGTCTCGGATTGGGGTGACTTAAATCTAGTCCAGTTTAATCCACAGAAGACACAAGTTTGCGCGTTTACCGCCAAAAAGAACCCTTTGTCGTATCTCCTCAGTTTCAAGCACCCTTGTTGCCTCAGCCAGTATCGGAATCCGCGGCGTCGACATATCGAGTGACGCAGTTTCGTGGTCACTTGGAAGAGAAGGCCAAATTGGCCTCTAAAAAGCTTGGCGTGCTCATCAGAGCAGGACAGTATTTCATGCCGGCACAACGCCTGCAACTTTACAAGGCGCAGGTTCGGCCTCACATGGAATACCACCGCCTTCCTTCATCAATAAGTATAAAATGAGATAATTAATTAATAATGTGTTATTTATATACCTACACTACTAATTCACTTTTGTCCACCCAACTATTTTCTTCATCACTCAAGCCTAACCATTTTACTAAAAGCTTATTTCCTTTTCTTTTAATAACTTATTCAATAAGATAAAGGACTGGAAATTTAGTTTTTGTAAACTCAAAAGAGCGTCGCACCCCTCGCAAGGTTTCAGTACCCCGGTCCTTTTAAGCACCCTGCTGCAGCTTCCATCCTGATTTCGAAAAGGCCATTAACCTCACCTGAGGTTGTCAAACGCCGCGTCGCGGAGAAGAAGAAGTCAGTGAACCCACGTTAGTGGCATATTGCCCAAGCCTATTCCTGACCCATCCTCAGCTTCTGATAATCCTTTGCGGCCCACTTATCCCGACAGCTCCAGTGGCATTTCAGCGCTGGACAAGGTTGCCTATGGAAAGGGTACATGCGGCTCTTAAAGGAATCGCAACTGTCGCCAATGCGAGCAACAAGCTCAACTTGGCCGATAAGACCACCATCGGCAGCCTCAGCTAAGACATCCTAGCGTACGTGGCAACGCTAGAGATTAGGCTCGAGAAAAAGGAGCAGGAGGTAGCAGCCTGGAAGCTAAGTGTGCGCAGCTGGAGCCTCGGTAGCCCAAACCCAAAACCTTCCTGCCCTTCCCTCCCCTGTGTGGCTCTTCCGCTTCTACTGCTGACAGCTATGCTGCTAGGCTGGGCCTTAGGGCGGCGCCACTTTGTGTCCAATCCAAGGGCCCTGCAGTTATTGTTTACCCAAACAATGAATCTATAAAGTCGTCGGACGACACAAAGACTGAGTTGCAGAAGGCAGTTCAGCCTCGCACACAGGGTATCAAAATTCATAGTGTGCGGAAAGTTGGGAACTCCGGCATTGTGGTACAGACGGCGACTGCTGAGGAGGCCCCAAAACTGAAGGCAGCAGTTCCGCCCTCTTGAAGGTCTCTGATCCGAAAAGTAGGCGACCACTGGTGACAGCGCGCAATTTGCGCTCGGATCCGCCAGTCACTGACTCCTGAGGATTTGTACAGGATCAATCTGAGCGATGATCCTGACTGTCCAAATGCTAAGTTTAGTGAGTCATGCAGAGTTGCCTCAAAAAGGCCGGAAAGATGCGCTACGGGACAAATTGGTCGGCCTCGGCAGCGTCTTCATTGGTTGGGACGAGGCTGAAATCTGCGATTTTGTACGGGTGACATGCTGCTCTAAATGTCAGCAGCATGGCCATCCGGAGAAGCATTGCAGGGCGGCAGCGATGGTCTGCGGCAAATGTGGCGAGACGGGGCACCGTGCCGCAGAGTGTCAGTCGGCTGCACAGTGCTGCGCCACATGCAAGCGCTTCAAGCGGAAAGACGCTGACACCCATGCTACTGTTGTCTCAGCTGTCCTGCACGCTTGCACGCAGAACAGCAGTCGGTCAATATGACCCAATATGATAATATTGTGAAGGGCTGTAATGAATGAAAATGCATAAGACGATTATCTTCGCGTAGGTCAGCTCAATTTGTAAGGCTCTATGGTGGCTACCACTGAGCTTCCTGTCATAGCCGGAGAACTGGGGTTGATCTCGTACTAGTGCAAGAGCAATATCAGCATCCTCGAGTACTAGGTGCGGCAACCCTAAGGCAGGTCTATTACCAGTAATTTCACGATTTATAGTCACGCTTCTACATGACTTATGTAACGAACACTGTGTTGTAGGTCGTCAGTTGCCAGAGTCTTAGCATATACATCGTATCGTTATACTGCCAGTGCAGTCTTGACATTTTTGTCACCTGCAACATCTCACAAACGTGATGGACCAGCTTTCTGGTCACCCAACTTATTGGTGTGGACAGTAACGCTCACTCTCAATGTGGCACTGCAAGCGCAGGCAATATGTAGGTCGCGGCCTGACACGGAATACCGCAACCCAGATGGAGGATTCATCTCGGACGGAACTTGTTGGTACATAATGTGGAGGGTCAACCGCCAACCTTTCATAGTCCAAACGGCTCATCCAACATGGATATCACCATCTCCACACGTAGTGTGAGGATTGCCGACTGGAAGGTGCATCAGGGTGTCAGTGAGTGACCACCAGTTGTTAACGTTTGGCGTTATCCTCGGTGACTCACGGAGGTATGATGGCACAGAAGTTTCAGATAGTGGATGTTACTTTCATCGACCTGGAGCTTAAGATTTTACGCCTTTAGAGTCCTGTATTCAGAGACATATGTGGCAACTTTGACATGCTGCTGCCGTATGGTACCAACGCTCGTCCCTTTATGTTATCAGAAGCGTACTGATGAGGACGCAAAGACCAGCTTTGATTTTTCTCCCGAAAGCTTACAGGACGGCAAGCAGCGCAGCGCTACCGGTGTTAGCAGGCTATTGCCTGCCGACCTGGAGGTTCTTCGCGGGACGAGTCGATGAGGAGGGACGGGTTTGGTCGACAAGGAGCGCAGGAAGAAAAAAGGAGATGATGGCGGCTGTCGTTGCCATTTTGGCAGGACCGGTGGGATTCAAGCCAAGACGGCAGGATCTTTACAAGTTTTTCCGGACATCGCAGAGCGTCTAATCTTTAGGTGGATCGAGCCCGATTATGCAGTATCGCAGATTCTGGTGCTTCAACGAGCGTCTCTTGAAATTCAAGCTAAGGAACTCTGGTTTATGACCCTGTGGCTCAGCACTGGAGAGTCGTGACCATGTTCTCTGGGATTGTGATCTGTATGTCGAAGAGAGGAACGCATTATTGGACAGCCTACTAAGAACAGAAATAGGACCAGTATACTCCGGGACCTAGTATGCTGCGAATCAAACTTTAAGGAGGTTAGAGATTTTGCACGCATGGCATCACAAAAATTTTTTTTTTAATTTAATTTAATTTGATAATATTTTAACTTCTTAAACGTTGCAATGGTTTTGAGAAATATTTACGGATATTCCGATCTTAACCACTATGTCACTGAATCTCTCCGTCGCCGAATCATTACTTAAACAAAATGTACATGCGTGTACAAAGAATTTTACATTTCATAAAATATCATCAAAAGATATTGTAAAATATTTTAAAACTATTGATATTAAGAAAACTGCGGATCTGTGGGCATTTCCGTTAAAGTTATTGCGTCTATAATCGATATAATTGCGCCTCAACTAGCTATTATTTTTAATACTAGTATCGAATATGGTGTGTTTCCTGATTTGATGAAGCATAGTAAAGTAATACCTTTATTTAAATCTGGTAGTACATTAGACCCCGCAAATTTTAGACCCATTTCTGTACTGCCAACACTAAGTAAAATTTCTGAAAAATTATTATGTTAATTTTTTTGTTAATAATTTACTTCATAAAAATCAATCGGTTTCACAAGGGTCGCTCGACAACTGATGCTGGTGTTGAGCTGATTAATATATTTTCAATGCAGGAGAATTCACAGGATGCTTTGGGTATATTCTGTGACCTTTCCAAAGCCTTCGATTGTGTTCACCATGAAACATTAATCAGGAAACTACAACACTACGGTGTAAGAAGTAATGCTCTTAAATTAATTGTTTCCTATTTAAGTAACAGAACTCAAAAAGTTGTCATTAATAGTATGAACTCTTCCGGGTCGATAGTACAAATGGGCGTGCCTCAAGGCTCAACCCGGCCCTTTCTGTTTCTTGTATATATTTTGACTTACCTTACATAGTACCATAATATAGTATTATTTGCTGATGACACTTCATTAATTTTCAAATTAAAACCACAATTATTAAAATATGACGAAGTAAATAATGCTATATCTAAATTAGTAAATTGGTTTAATGTTAATAACTTGCATTTAAATAGCACTTAAACGAAATGTATGAAGTTCATGACTCCAAATGTCAGACAATTAAATACCAATGTAATTTTAAATGGGAGAAACTGAGTCTTTCCGATACCATTTTTCTTGAATAACACTAGACGCGAAGCTTCAATGGAGCGCCCATATATCAAAGCAAGCAGACTTAGTTCTGCAGCATATGCTGTAAAAAGATTAGAAATCTTACCAGTGTGAAACAGCTATACTTGTTTACTTTAGCTATTTCCATAGCATAATGTCCTATGGTATTTTGCTATGGGGACACGCAACTGACACTGAAATTATATTTGTTTTACAAAGAGGGCCATAAGAGCAATCTATGATTTAAAACCCAAAGAGTCGCTCCGACAAAAATTTAGGAAATTAATATATTAACTTTGGCCTCTCAATACATTTATGAAAATGTAATATACGTACAAAAAATAAAAGTAGTTATAAAAATAAGTGATAAGCTAAAACAAACACAAGCTAGTACCAGTTACTCGACTCCACCGAGTCAGTAATTCATTCTGGGGCGATGTATACGCTTTTACAACAAAATCCCAGAAAATATACAAAATTCGACCTGCTCAAAATTCAAAAACTTTATTAAACAAAGTTTGTATAAAAAGGGTTATTATAATATTAGGGAATTTATGGATGATAATAACCCCTGGAATGAGGTATTCTACCAAGCTATTTCTAATTTTTTTTGTTTGGTTAATTGTGTAACATATATGATTGTAAGTTGTTATTTTAAAAAAAAAGTCCCGCTGGGTTTCTTGCTGGTTCTTCCCAGGACAGAGGTTTTTTTTCGAACCAGTGGTAATTAAACAAGAGTGACTTTCAATAAGTATTATTTATAATCTGAATAAAAAGTTTCTGTTTCTGTTTCTGTTTCAGTCCCCGTGACCATGGGTGCTATAAAGTACTCGAAACGTCGGAATATAAAATAAGATAGTTTTATTTAAATGTGTAGTGTTAAATATAAGAAATCGTAACGCTGATGTAATTAAGATGCACTTTTTTGTAAACGTTTACAAGAAAACAATGATTATACTCTTCGATTCTTTAATTGCGACAGATATTTTTGTTTAAAAACACGTTACCTCAACACTAGGATTTTCTCCGTATCGTTGTGGCATTATTATTCCACTTTGTGAGATTGGCTCATCGCCGTTTTAATTATGTAAATAATAAAATAACAGGTAATAGTTTTGTTTCTGTCACACTTTGCGAGATCAATTAAAAAGTGATTTATATTAAAAATATTACAGTTAAAGTGCATTTATATCAATAAATAACAATTGATTCGGCATCCCAATCCTACTTCGACACGAAAATGACATTGGTCATTGGCCTGTACAGATTATTTTGAATTTATATTATATGGATACTTGCAGCTAAAAATGGACTAAAATTTATCGTGTATTTCAATTATTATTGCATAGGCGATTATTGCCCTTATCCTTTAATTTCTTTACGTCGGATAAAGAAATAGATTTCATTATATTCGAATTACACCAATACAATCATTTGTATTACAGTTCTATTAATGTCTAAATCAAATTATTCAGATCTCTGCAAAAGGTTGGAAACTGAAGTATAATTCAATAACATTCTTTCATGGATACATACATACATGTCAAGCTAGTATAAAGTGTGTATTAACTCGTCCAAAAGATGCATATGATAGAATTACAACCTATTTTTTTTCTCGCAACATTGCATGCGTTAAGCGCAAAGCGCGTAGGTATGTTCTGCTAGCGCCTAAAAATAAAGACTCCAACGTTTGGTCGCATAAAATCGTATCTAACAATCATATTGAACAGATAAATGATATAAAAAGCACATTGTCAGAACGATAAATGATTTTAGAACTTATTAATTTTTTTAATCGATTAATTGCTATTTTACATAAAAAGTGGTTTTAGTGGGTTATCTGGAGGTAGCCGTGGTTAACTATAACATTGGGACGTCATATACCTCAGTCCCCGTGACCATGGGTGCTAGCAATGAAACGTCGGGAATATAAAATAAGTTAATATACGCGATAAAATCCGTAAAACTTTGAGAGACTGAGATAGAATATGTTAAATTAGTCGTGTTTAGGTCATCTAGCGTCCATTTTACGTATCACTTTGAGAGTCAATCAATACGTGGTAGAGCCATGCTGCAGCTATATTAGTAGTATAGTTGTAGCACGAATGGGTCGGCTCGACCGGGGAAGGACCACGCTCTCACAGAATACCAGCGTAAAATAGCAGCTTAACACTGCTGTGTTTCGTATGGTAAGGTTGCTTTTTACTGGAAAAGAGGCATTACATCTTAGTCATATAGTATCTTAGTTACATTTAGTACAGTCTTAGTAGTAATTACATCTCACGGGTGACAACGCATCCGCATTTTGATTCGCAAACGAGGATAGATGTAGATGTCTATGGGCCACAGCAACCACTTACCATCAGGTGGACTGTGTGCTCGTTTGTCATCCTTTCCTATAAAAAAAAAACAAAAATTTTGTTCGATAAAATGACTTTAACTATAGAATGAAGTTGGTGGCGCTATTATAAAGCATTTTTTTTTCGAAAGAAAATATTCCTTTGATTTATTACACTAAAATTTAGGCTCTAAGTATGTAAAATATTTCGCTATAAAATTAAACTTTTATCTTACATTTTATACCACACTTACGGTTGAAAAATATCATAATAAATAAATCATTAGAATAAAATGTGAAAGTATTTTTAAACTTGGTATCAACACTATAATAAATAAACCCTGTTATTATCCTACCTGATACTCTGCATCCGTCTCTCTCGAAGTTTAGTTTTCTGAAGGTTTCACTTGTACCGCGTGTCAACTACCACACACATGTTTTTTTTACTAACAAATAGGCTTAAGGTCCCTGTATTACTAACACATATTATGCATGATGTCGTTATAAAATATTTTTATTATTTTAATATACTGGGGCAGTGGGTGAATACTTTGGACTTAACCTCCAAAACGAGGTAGCCTCTGCCCAGCCATTGACATTAAGATTATAAACCTTTATTTGCATGATAGGAACAAAAGGACATATAAAATATATACATATAAAGGCTATCCTTTAAATAAAACTCGTTTCCACAAAGATCCAGACCAGGAACACTTTTTGTAAGCCATAAATACTTAGTCAGTGCGGATTAGAACCCCGGCCCTTAGCGCTGCAACTCATTAAGCAATACCACGTCATGTTTTGCTGTTTTGTTGATTCTCAACGCTACTATAGGCAGTGATCTTTTTTATACTAGCGACCCGCCCTGGCTGCGCATGGATATAACCTTATAATGTGGCCTTATGTAGATTTAAGATAGTCACGTTTATTTTATAAATTTTAGACTTTATAAAAAAAAATCTTCAAATTCTTCGGATATAATATAGGTTTGACCCCTCCTGATATTGCTCTTTATCTGTTCGTAAAGTTTTATCATAATCGGTTCAGCCATTCCGATGATTGGCCCGGACAGACAGACAAACGGACAAAATTTTTAAAAATCGTTATTTATGTCTTAATAGCATGCCAATAGCCCTCTGAGTTTAATAAAAGCCAGTAACAAAAGTGTCAATACAGACAGACACTTCAATTTTATTTATATGTATAAATCAGTAAATAGAGGGTTATGGAGCAATTAGTCCACCGCAATACTCCAGCGCGTGTTGCGGACTTTGTCTCCGAAATATTTTTATTCCTTAGACATTTGCAACGCGGTAGAGACATTCTGCAGCTATATTACAGTTGCAGCACGAATGGGTCGGCTCGACCGGGGTGGGTCCACGTTCTCACAGAATACCAGCCTGAAATAACAGTTTAATGCTGCTGTGTTTCAATGGTGAGTGTAGATGCATTCCACCTTAGTCCTCAAAGGTGACAACGCATCTGCATTTTGATTGTTAACCGTGAATGAATATAGATGTTCATGGGTCACAGCATCCATTTACCACCAGGTGGATTGTGGGCCCTTTTATCACGTAATGTCGTTTATCATTATTAATTCACGTATCATTTTGTACATAAATGTACGTAGGACATGAGGGCGAGGTATTACAACGCAATTTATATTTTTTTTCACGACGGAGTGTATCTTCATGATTTTTACAAAAGAAAAATTTATTGTTCAAGAAAAATAATATTTGCTTCGCCTCGCTAACATGTTGGTTCTATTATAATTCATATAAATTTTTACAAAATTATTGTTAAGTTGTTTCTATAAAATATAGTCAAGCTGAATTTCTTGCTGGTTCTTCCCAGGACAATGGTATTTTTCGAACCAGTGATAAGTAAAAAGACTTTCAATAAGAATTACATAATAATCTATATTGAATAAACAATATTCTATTCATTGATTCATCTATAACAGTCTATCCAATGTCCACTGCTGAACATAGGCTCCATGGCTCCCTCCATAGTTTGCCTCATAGGGGGATTTTCACATAGCTGGTTGTTGTGCCACAGTTTTTTATTATTTTCGGTTATTGTCAGGAAGATGTTGCTGCTTATCTCCTGTTACAGTTCCGCAACTACACGGCAAGTCCGTCCAACCATCGTAACATCAATCACAACATTTCGTTCCATGGGTGACGTATGAGGCGACTATGGGAAATTCCAGAAAAATCTTATGACTTCCGATTGATGGCGTTATAACTACCTCGTTTATGCTCGACATAAAATACCGTAAATATTAAACGTGGTACAGCCACGCTGCAGCTATATTATGGTTGTAGCAGGAATGGGTCGGCTCGACCGGAGTTTCGCGTGTGGAGTGTGGATGTAGAGAACCGGAGAGTCTTTTTATTTAGGCATTCCATCTTAGTACTCAGGAACGACAAAGCGTCTGCCTTTTAATCCCTAATTGAGGATAGATGTATATGTCTGTGGTCCATAGCATCCCTTACCATTAGGAGGACTGTGTGCTCGTTTGCCACCCTTATTCTATAAAAAAAATACCCAGCATCACCACGGGCAGGAGCGTCAAAGATGCGAGACGTCTTGCACTGCGAACATCTATCCGTCTGCGAAAAGTGATGATTGATTGATGAGATGTTCTATTAAAGTTTAAAAAATATCACGCGTTGATCATGAGATGTGATGATCCAGCTTGATCAAATTAGTTCAACTATAAGTTCTACTTGTTGAATATTATATATGGGTGGGGCTCACAAAATTTGTACCATAACGCTCTAGAAAGAGTAACACACAAAATCGTAAGCAACACACTGAAAATAATGTAACACGCTAGAACTCTGTAAAGGCAGGACTATATTGTACTAGAACTTATTAAAAATCTCACCATATTTACGAGTAGAAATAATATTATTATAAATATTGGCATTAATTCTTAGTTGTTTTAGTTCTGATTCATATCCAAATGGAAACAAACATCGCTCAAATTGTAACGTTTTATTAAACCTAAAGATGAATTTTGTTTCCATATTAATGTAAGAAATTTTAAAGTTATATCAAAATAGGGAATAGGACGTATTTCTCCATTAGACTAAGGTTTTTTTTGGTGACATCACTAGAAACTATATTCTTGAGCACTAATTTTTTCCATATTTTTATTAGAGTTTTCAAGGGTTGTTTAAGGAAAATGTTTAGCAAATTTTCTTCTCTAAGTTTCTTCTATAAACATGTTAGCTCTAGAGCATGAAGTACGTTTTTCTTCCTTACTATTATAAATTGATTTCAGTGGTAACTTTTCTATAAAATCATTTTATGTCGTATTAAATCAAGTAATTGTTTGTTTCTCTGTATAGATCTTTGTAGAGTTTTTAAGAGTATGTTAAGATTTATTTGGGTGTCATGGCAACAGAAGAGAAGACACGATTATAATTACATAATATACACGTTTATTCAATAATTTAATTAAATAATCAATTTCACATTCAAGCAATACTATACACGCTATGGCGCTCTACCGCAGTCGGTTAAAGGCAATGTGAACTAAGCTTAGTGCTAATGCTAAATTAAAATTAATGCTAAATTCTTCTAATATCCAATATTTTCGATGAACTATTCTATGGACACTGCAAATAACCTCACTTTTGTAGCTAGACTAAAATGGCTGATATTAAATTGATACTCGACAGATGTTGTTATAAGGTGTTGCCACCCCACAAAACAAGTTCTAATGTGATTAACACTAAACTACGAAAGTTACTGTGTAAAACATTACTCGTAATGCATAGAAAACTTCTTTCTGATCGGCTCGATTTACTGCTGCGTAGGGATGTTGCATTCCTTTGCATTTTCTATCGAATCTACAACGGGAGTGATCTGAGGAATTGTTCAGATTAATTGCAGCCGCCAAATTTCACGAACGCACATCGCGTCAAAATTCACGATACCATCCTCATCATCCGGATGCTTGGCGGTCTACCACTGTGCGTTTTACTACGAGTTTTATTCTCGTACAACTTCTCTGTTTCTCTACTCTCAGCTGGGCCGGCAACGCACCTGCTATTCCCAGGTGAGCCGCATGCTCGTTTGCCCCTCTTCTATATAAAAAACTTCTGCAACATAAATTGTGACAAAGCAAATCTTTCATTCTTTTACATGACGAAACCAACAAAGCATTCCTTTCTTGATCCCGGTCAACATCTTCTTGCAAACCTCATTCTTATCACATAATTCTCACCCAAAGCACATTTAAACAGTTTGTTAGGGTTAAAAATATGTTCGTACAGGAAATCCAACGTGGCGTCTATAGTTCGCAGCTCTCAAATATCGGGTTTGGCATCAAGAGTTTTAAGAAAACGTCTAAAGGCGCGAAATTACTAATGATCAATATGATTAATTGGTGAAACGTTCATTTAGAAAAACGTCTATCTATTGAAGGTCCATATAAAATTATCTAATGAGTATATCGTTAGATTCTTAAAATGACTGGTCAACTAGGCATAAAAATATTTTTTTTAAATATTGGAACATGTAAAAGTTCATGTAATGTTTTATAATCAATTTATTTTATTTAATACCGAAACACGTATTTCGTTTAAAACTAAAAAACTTGTTTCTGTTTAATTAATACGAAATTTTTTGACTGCTTGATACCGGTGATTCGTATTTTGTTGCAGAAAAATGTCAAATAATTAATAGTTAAAGTTATAGTTACAGCTTATACTGGGTGTTTGAAACGCTCCTGAAAACGAAGACAGATGATAGTACTAAGGATACCTATGATGATGGGTCACTAAGAAATTGATCCCAAATAATCATGAAAATACTTAAACATAAAACCAGCAGTGAAACTTAAAAAGAAAATCAGCTGACAATAGGGTCATTATCCTCGCGGGCGCCGAACTCTTATCTAGATCGGTACGAAACAATGCATGTATACTACTCACTCTATCTACCCTCCCCTTTCACACACACGCTGCCTCGTGTCGCCTCGCGCTGTAGAATTCACACATGCTTCAAGAACGTTTACCTCATGCGCATTTGTTTTGGCGGGATTGATTAATAATTTTAGTTTTTGAGACAGTTCCGTCTTGACTATCACGAGCGATATTTCAATTGTTTTGTTTATTAAATTATTGTCGTTATTACTTGTTATTTATTAATTAATGATATTGTTCTTGTTGTTACGTTTTGTGTTTTTTGTTTTGTTTTAATAATGCCTAAAGCGTAGGTACGTTTATAGTATTCGTGAATACGGCAACATGTTAATGTGCCTTGGAGAATCTCATAAGGCCACGGAGGATCGGTAAGCTGTTTCATACCTAATTTTTTTTAAATAACTTAGTACTGAACTGATCTTAATAGGTACATAACTGAATACATCAGAATAATAAACATACCTACACAATGGATAAAAAAGCATGACTCTAACCTTGTTATCATTTTATTTAAGTATTTTTTTCATTAGTTGAGAATTGAAGCAGTTATTTGGTTTATTTAACCTAATTTTTTTAAATAACTTAGTACTGAACTGATCTGAATAGGTACATAACTGAATACATCTGAATAATAAACATACCTACACAATGGATAAAAAAGCATGACTCTAACCTTGTTAACATTTTATTTAAGTATATTTTTTCATTAGCGGGGAATCGTACCAGTTATTTGGTTTATTTAACCCGTGAATTCGAATTAAAGTGGCTACGTGGAGACAAGCACAGTGGCAAATAGTAGGTTAAGTAGATAAGTTAGGTATTTAGACAAATGTTGTAAATTATTAGGTATTGTGGTGCCATCGCTAGTTGCGGGCCGCGCGAATGACGCCTAGTCAGCTGATTGTAATTCAGTAATTCCACTGCTGGTTTTATGTTTAAGTTCATGATTTTTTACTGGAATTAACGTTTTATTTAATTATACTAACACGATGAGCGTGAATAGAGCTAATAAAACGTTGTGAAAAGATGATTTTTTTTTTCATCAGGATCGATTTTATATTTCACCCATCATCAAAGATATAGTTAGTACTGTCGTCTGTCTTCGTTCTCAGAAGCGTTTCAAAAATACCCTGTATACGTCCCACTGCTGGGCACAGGCCTCCTCTCATTTCTGAGAGGGGTTTTAGGGCAAGGAAATGTCCGCAGCGCTGCCTTCCTTAAACCCGCGTAAAGAAACATATAGCTGACTTGAAGCACTGACGTTCCGGGAAGTCTGCAGTCTGTGAACATGTTTAAGATCGTCCCCGCCATTACATTAGATTTGATAGACCATAATTTTCGCAAAGAACACCGATTCCTACCAAGGATGATTCGCCAGGCTATTGAAATTAAAAACACCCTAATTTCAATAGAGAAGATGGATGGGTGCTGCCATCTGCTTGGAATACTATAATTAATAAAATTAAATCCAAACCCAAGCATACCACTGCAAGACTTCAAAATACTATGCTCATTTAGCGTAGATCGGACCAAAATTAATATTCAAATACTGAAGGTAGCTGGCTAATCTATGACATCGGGATGTCATACACCCTCAGTTCTGTGACCATGAACGTGAATGAAACGTCGGGATTTTTTTAAATTTAATTATTTATTTATTTCCCACTATACAATTATCATTACAGGTTTATCACATAATACGCGACATTTGACAATTATTTTACAAACTACAATTAAAATTACACAGCTACATGTCTTATATTTATTGATCATAATTATGTACTTATTTCTACTACAAAACACCATATCTTTGTCACAATAGGACCGTAACTTATTTCAAAGAGAGCTCTCACTATGAACCCACCCAGAGTACAACAAAATAAATCTATGTCTTCTGCTATAAGGTTGAGGATATGGAGTGCGTGCGCAAACGGTGCCTCATTCACCAGCTTAGTGTGGCCGCGCGGCACAACCAGCAGCCGCGGCCGCCGCCTCCGCCACACGTATCTCGTCCGGAACACACATGCACACTTGTTGCAATACGTCTGGATTGTGAATCTTTGCCCTCATCACCTTAAAGATACATGAGTCTAGCGCTAAATTCCTTCTAACTTTTAGCTCATAGTATCCTACCACACCTAAGGTGAATAAAGTAAAGTGAATAAAGGATAGTTATTTGGGTAGAATGTGTATACTCCATACATTTTTTTAATATAAATATCTAATAAATATATACTCTCTCCAACATGATACTATATTTAGTTTCATGTGGAGACCAGATGACTGCGTTGAACTCTAATTGGCTCTCACTAAAGAGTTATACAATGCAGTAGTTGCTTTGATATTAGTGCAGCCCCTAGCGACCCGAAGCACGAATCATAAATATCTGTAGGCTTTTTTACAGATTTTGGTTACATACTCGAAATTTAGTTTAGAGGAGAAATTAACCTAAATATCTGACTTCTGACCCTTTCGCTATCCTTGTCAAACACCTCAGCCCCCGTGACCATAGCTATAAAGCACCCGAATCGTCGGAATTAAAAAGTTAAACTAAACGTGATAAAATCCAAAATTTGGTTTCATTTAATGTAGTCTTCGCGTAAATATAAGAAAACATTATGATTAAAATGTAGAGCGGTATGCCATCGGGTCCCGTTGACTTTTGGCTTGAGTTTTGCAGTGCGTAAAGTCATCAAGCTTTAGTTGTTCTAAATGTACCTAACTGCTCTATTTTCACCACTAGCCTCACTGCCGCCCACGTCCAGCTTGGGCATCTTGGGGCTAAAAACAGAATAAAAATACTGCGCAAACTCAGTAGCACACTGCTGACTATATATAAAAACACTCACGCCTGTCACCCAGAGGGTATGCAGTATGGATTTCCATTTGGTACGATCCAAACACACCTCTTCGCCTCCACATCCATATACCTACGCACACGCCCTCGGTTAAGGGTACTTAATTTGGTCCATTTTCAATATATCGCCAATTTGGTCGATAAACTTCGCCTAGGGCGTCCCTTCCCGACTCTGCTGTTCACTTCTGCAACATAAATTTGCTTTGTTACTCTTTCCTCATTCATTCTTTTACATGACCAAACCACCAAGCATTCCTTTCTTAATCCTGATCACAACGTCATCTTGCAAACCACACTCTTTCTTCTTCACAATTTCTCACTGTGTCATTCAGATTCAGCCCTAACCTACTCTTGAATGACCGCATTTCTACAGCATTTATTCTACTCTGCTTCTTCTGCCACACCCAACTTTCTACTACCATACATTAAAGTAGGGACTAACATAGCGTTGTGAATTGCCATACATGCCTTTTGGATACATTCTGACTTTCCACAATGGAGTGTAGAGCCCCATTTACTCTATTACCTTTGTTCACTCGTCGTTCTATATACTTATCATATCTACCATCTCAATAAATACACATCCCAAATACACAAACTCATCTACTTGCTCGACCAATTCTCCCTATTCTAATTTCACATATCGTTTTATTTTCTTCTCTTTCAAACCATTCACTTTCATTCTCTTTCTTTTAATGACCTGTTCATTAATGTAACTATCATTATCAACTCGGCCGCCGACGCAAGTATGACTTAATCATCGGCGTACAAAGGCATTTGACGGTTAACTCATCCATTCTTAACCCGCATTCTTCAAATTTCAAATTTTCCAAACAACTGTCCATAAATAGGTTGAACAGCCACGGGAAGCCACACAGCCCTGTCTGACACCTTTATGGATGCCAAACCAGTCGGAGTAGGTCCCCATTGATCCTGACACAAGCACTGGAGTCCCTATACAGAGACTTCATTGCCTGTATCAACCCAGCGCTCAACCCAAATTATTTCAGTGTTTGCCATAACACATCCCTGTCCACTCTGTCATAAGCCTTTTCCAAGTCCACGAACGCACAAAAACCTTTGGTTTTGGCAAAAATTCTCCATGATCATGCACGGAAAATACCTGATCCGTACATCCCATTCTTTCTAAATCCCGCTTGCACATCCCAAATTTTTCCATCAGTTTTTCTCATAACTCTTTCAATTACTACATACAGTTTTCCCAAATGCTAAGAAGGCTGATACCACGGTAGTTTTACAGTCCTGTTGCGATCCTTTTCCTTATATATTGGGACTATCACGGCTTTGCACCAGTCTATCCCTTAAGTTCCCAACATAAATTAACCAAGGTATACAGCAGGTTGGCCACCACTCCCTCTCCAGCCCTTAGCATTTTGAGTGACACTTCATCATATCCGGCTGGCTTACCTGCTTTCATACTTTTCATTGCCATTATTTCATCTATGCTTATCTCTCTATTTCTTTCCTCTTCTTTCGGAATTTCTATTTCATTTAATTCAAACGTCTCATCACTCATAAACACGCTTTCAAAGTATTCCTTCCATCTCCTTAAACTCGAAACTTCGTCATTCAGAATACAGCCATTCTGGTCTCTGTTTTGAATGTCCCCTGGCAGTTCTTACGAGTTTCCAGAACATTTTAATATTTGCCTGGAAGTTATCCGATATTCTCTACCATTCTTATCCGTTCTTTCTTGCTTTTTCCTTTCAACTATTTTTACTCTCTTATTTAGATGTCTAAAGACTGCCTTTTTCTTTCAATATCATCATTCATACCGCTAGAATAACTAGCCTTGGTTGCTAATAAATCTAGCCATGCTCTTCTTTGCTTCAACTTCCATCCGTACCTCCTCATCTTACCAAAGTATTATTTTTCATCTGTTCTCTTACTTACACCACATACTTCGGTAGCTGCATCCACCAAACCTTTCTTGACATTACACAACACAGTCTCCAAGTCTAAATCATTCATACAAAATTCATACATACCACTTATATTTTCTCAGTCTACATTTGAACTTCTTTCACACCTTCATCTTGCAAACCTCTGTTCTTATAGTTAGAACGCAGTGGTAGATACAGATGTCTGATGCCGCCAACGTCTGAATAGACCATTAATTCGGCATAGACAAGTAATGATCCCTCCTACGTTGGACCCACGGTAAGCCCTTTGTATCTACCACTGCGCCTCAATCTTTCATCCACAATTATGAAATCTATCATGCTTCTATCACCGCCTCTTTCCCATGTATACATGTGAATCTTCATGTGACGAAAGAAAGTGTTCGTCACAAAATATTCTTTTCCACATACGGTGAGGAGGCTTTCACCATTCTCATTTATACCTTCATCACCAAACGTTCTAATATCCTTTCTTCATAGCCAAGCCTCTTCACGCCAACCCTTCCATTAAAATCTCCTAATATAACAATATTTTCATTACCCTGCATTTCATTAGCACCATCCTTACCATCTCCCAAAACTGCTCTCGGATATAAGTGGGCTTAGACATGTCTGGGGCGTAGACCCCTAGGACAAACAATTTCTTTAAGCTCACTTTCATTCGTATCCATGAAAGTCTCACACAAAGTCTCGTGCTTACACATTCATACTCTTTCACACAATGACCCATTCTTTCCGAAAGGATGATACCGATTTCCTGGCATGCCCGCTCGGTCTCATCTAGACCAGACCAGTACGCGGTATATATGCCATGTGTAGTGGCATTCTTTCCCTTCCGTTTCGTCTCATTTATACATAACACATCTATTCCTCTATCATACATCATATTGCATACTTCATCCATCTTATCATTCATTGCTCCACATACATTCAGTGTAGCCAGACGGGCTTCCGCAATCCACTTTTCGTTCTCCGGAGACAGAACGTGACGGGTGGCGAACCTCATCGCCGGTTTTCCTCCCGGAGATTCTTCGCACCCTGCCCCATTTAAGGGGCGCCGGGAACTCGGGGCTATTTCTTTTCTTTTTTTGCCTCATGGTGGGGAGTAGGTGGTATTTTACACCGCTACCACACGGCGAGGAGCCAAGTCTGTTATTTCAGCTTTGTCGCTTGTTTAGCACCACCCAGGGGACAGGTGTGGGCCTAGGATTAGTGGTGGTCGATTTCACGAACGCGAGCGACTCATCCCCTCACTGCTCACTAGTAAGTACCTTATCATCTTAAAATCTGTGGATTTCGCTGTCTTTTTTTAACGTAAGCCCAAAACGTCTTTTATTTTCCTGGAACTTATTTTTTTTGCACGCGGAGTTCATCAAATATTTTACAGCCCTACATTTAGCAAACGCCTCATAATCGGCCCCTGATTTGCTACTCTTAAACTGCCTATGAAGCCTAGCCTTTAATTGTATGTTTCGAATAATGTCTATCGTGTACCACTGGGGTAACTGTACTGAGTTTACACGTCTTCGCTTTTTCTTGGAACAGTCATCCATAACTGTTTAAAACCTCATAAAAATAATCTAAACTACTATTTACATCTAACATATACATTGACGTCCAGTCCATAGCCGCTATTAATGAATACATTAACGAAAAGTTTGCTTTGTAAAAGTTCCGTCCAGTCTGTGTCTGCTAAATCTGCGTCTGTTAAATTAAGTGCAATAGTATCCGTAAAAATTAGTTTTATTCGATAATAGAAAGATATCAATATCTGGCAAAAAATTGCCGATTTTTGTTCGCCTGTACCGCAGCACAAAGAATTGGAGAATTGTCAACAAGGATCTCAGCTATAACGTCGAGGATTTAGAAATCCACGTAAACAAACGGCGGCGCTTGTTTAGTACGCTTCTGCAACGCATGTACGAGTATAGTGGAGATGGAGGGTCTTCTTTCTGACGCACTAACTTTGCTCGCCTAACTCGCCAAAACCGCAATACAGCCTTGACTAAAGTTTCGTTGCTGCGTTACTTAGGGTAGACGAACTGCACATGTGCAGGAACGCCAACGTGCAATATCAGCGAGAGTCCCGACCACGGGGCTTTTGCAGCAGTCCAAGTTGATGATCTGGAGATGTGACGCTGTCGTACAAGCATGCGCAAGCCGCTTTCTGTAGGACGTCTACAGCAAACAGGCTAAAATTTATAGTTTTGCAAGAAATAGGTGTATAGTGTAAGTTGCTACAAAATGGCACACATTGATTTTCACATGAATTTTGCCATCCATCAGCTACAGAGGACGAATTTACTGCACTCATTTTCACAAATTTTATGAATTATTATAGAAACAAATACAAGTTAGTTATACCAGTTACTTGACTCCAAAGAGTCAGTATATCCTTCATGGGGCAATGTATTACTTTAACAACAAAGTCCCACAAAATATGCAGGCCTTATCAAAAGGTTTAAAATGTTTATATGGCAAAAATTGTTTAGTAAGGTTATTATACTACTAAAGAGTATGCTGTTTCTAAATGTTTTCTTACTAATTGTATAAAATATTATTTTGTTAATTTTTTTACCCCATGTAGTGGCGGTAAGAATATCCACTACCCCATATCATTTATCCTCAGACGGCCAAGGTTACGCTAGTCAACTGTCTGTTGCTTCCTATATTAGATTATGCTGATATTGTTATCCTGATATAACTGAGGAGCTGCTTAGCAACTCGACCGTCTGCTCAATCTGAGCATAGGCTATATTTATGGCCTGCAAGTTTGATCATGTCGTCATTTCGCTCAAGACTTAAGTGGCTCGACATCTATTTTCGCCGGAACACACCTTCTAACCACTTTGTATGGTATTTTCACAATCCTTGTTCCCCAGCTTATCTGAAAGAGCATTTTCATACTTAAGCTTATCCTGTTCCATGACAACAAAACTCTAACCATCCTGATGCATAAATCTACATACTACTCGATTCCTTTACGGTATCATCAATTACACTTTGAAATAACCTCAAGAAAAGATGCTCCTCAATAAACACATTTAAACGTAAGGTTGAGCCACATTATTTAAAATTACTTGATTAATTTTGGTTTATATAATATTATAATTTCCTATACTAGATTGTATGTATTTTATTGGTGTTATGTATGTATTTTATTTATGTATACACATTTGTATATATGTATGTATATGTGTATATGTGTGTATAAGTGTATATGTATAGTAATATATTTATATTATATTATATTTTGAATAATATGTGAAAATAAGTTAGTTTTTTCTGTTGTGGTTCTACCCATAGCTCTCACCACACTACCAAAGGTTATTGGCAAAGAATGCCTTTCGGTTAAGTTCGCTTTGTACCAAATGTTTGTTTGAGTGCAATAAAGAATTTTCTATGTATCTATATCATCTCGTGGAGTCGTAAGAGGCGACAGAGGAAACAAATAAGGAGATAAACAGCAGCGTCTTCCTAACAACGACAAAAATAAAATTCTGTGGTTGCCAACCCGCTCAAGCGTGCGCAACTATGGCAAATATCTCCCTATGAGGCAATCTATGAGGGAGGCCTATGTTCAGCAGTGGACGTTAATAGACTGTAATGGTAACCGTATTTTTTAAATAAGTCCCGCTGGGTTTCTTGTTGGTTGTTCACAGGACTGAGGTTTTTTCCGAACCAGCGGTAAATCTTAAATGTCTTTCAATAAATCTTCTATTATATTCTTTTCTATTCTATTCTACTGAATACACGCTTTTATTAGTGAACGAAATACATTCAAAGATTACTGCAAGTACTTTTCATAGATTACGATTACGTCGTTCACCGATTGTCGTTCGTCACCATTTTGAAATGTGCAAGATAGAAAGTTCTCTGCCGTCATTATATACATACTTGCTTTTTGCCCCATGGTGTTCCCCGCATCCAAGTTAACGTCCAGGCAATCATGAGAAGTAGTGGGCGATACAAATCATACATAGATACATTATCTATATATCAGTACAATATCCAATATCTATATTTTTAGGAGAAATAAAAACAAAAAACAATAATAAAGAAACAAAAATATATCGAGCGACAGACTATGTATTAAATATCGTTCCAGTACAGCGTCACTTTACAGAACATCTAACATCGTACTCGAAGAAATAATAAGAACGTAAAATATCTATGATACGATACACAATCCGAAATTCGAACGAACCATAAGCGCGCGAATGAGTACGAGATAGATTATTAAATTTGAGTAAAACAGATATTATACCTTCTCCAACACTTCGTTGTAGGGTATACTCATTTCGGAATATCATTCGTATTAACCAATACTATGATATTCTGAAATAATTCTAAATAGTGAAAACCGCTCTAAAAATCTTTTCCTTCATACTCCAGTACATTCATCCTGTTTCATAAATAAATCGTTTTTGTTACAGCTGTACTACAAAATATGCCACGCTTAATCCTTTTTTCCTTCAAAAATCTACTCAAAGCTTATTACTTCGAACTCTAATATTTTCCGCATACTTACCAGTTTTTCTTGTAGCTATCCTACTTTCCTCTACTCTCAAGCAATCTTGTGCTTTTATTTTTATTTATTTAACTACATATGTTAAATATAAAATGTTAAATATTGCATAAGTGAAAGTGAAAGTGAACGCAAGTAAGACGAAAGTGATGGTTTTTGAAAGAGAAGAAAGTAAAACGATATGTGAAATAAGAATAGAAAGGGAGTTGGTTATGCAAGTGGATGATTTTGTATATTTAAGATGTGTTTTTAGCAGGGATGGTAGATATGATAAGAATATAGAATGATGAGTGAACGCAGGAAATAAAGTAAATAGGGCTCTTTACTCTATTGTGGGGAGTCAGAATGTGTCAAAAAAGGCACGTGTACTGGCTTGCCTTCCTTAATTTTCTATCGCATCCTTCCTTCCAATTATATGCAAAACAAAACTTATGGCGCCATCTGTTGGCCTACGACAAAAGCGTCTGCAAAAAGGAAGTCGACACGATCGATACACACATGTCATCAAGACTCAAGACGAACTGCATCGGTAATGGCTGTTCTTGTCTAAACCTTCCAAAATAAAATCAATGTAATTGCTGTTAGTGTGTGTGCCGGGTCGACCCAGCTGTGTGTATAGACAATATAATCACGTAGGGAGGTGGTCAAGGCACCAGCCTTCCACATCCGAAGATATTGTTAAGCCAACTTGAAGCTGACCGCCGCTGCTGCAACCGTGAGTTTACTCTACTTCATTTACCTGTCCTGGTGGGCCAGACTAATTTTCTCTCACTGTAGGTAAATTAAGTAGCAATTCAAATAAGATTCTAATTGTTTTATTTCAATTAGAAGTGTCGCGATTACTACAAAACCGGAGTTCAATCCGCGCATTTTCAATTCTAACTGTTTCATAGTGGTCCGTATGAGCGAATTTCCTGTGGTATTTTGGGTTCAATTCATTCGAAAACTCCAAAATTACAGTTCATAGCAACCAGCTTTAGATAAAAAATACTTTTACAAGTAAAACTTAGTAAGGTACCTATTTCATTGCCTTAATTTTAACGATATAATACGAAGTAACTTATTTAATTTATTTGATATATAATTTTATAATTAGAGAATTATTCTCTGTTGATTACATAAATTACAATTACACGTTATTTGCCGTCGTTTATCCTAAACACGGAGGTAGTAGGTGAATAATTATACTCCACATATTCAATACTGATCGTTGTTTATTGTGTAGTATATATACCTATTAATAGCGTCATTATTGCTTAGTTAAAAAATTTGCTTTGTTTAAAATTTATGGTTTTATTGTTTTAATTTCAAACATAATGACAGATAAAACAAAGTCGAACGCTAGTGAAATTGAGAGACAACTCAAGTTGCTTACTATTCAAAGGAATATGCATTTCGAGAAATTCAAATACTATGTGATTTATCGAAGAATATCCAAACGGATACAACTTCTGCGTCTCAATTCGAGTCTAGGTTTAAGCGTATTGAGTTAGTGCGTAAAGAATTCTTGGATTATACGAATCAAATAAAATTTAAAGTTATAATTAAAGCCGGACGATATTATTGATATGAAGCCCGTGATTGCGTTTGACGACATGTACTACACCGTCGATGCCGCCAGGGCTGTTCTAAGCGAGGGTCGCACTCCGCCAACCCGCAATGCGACCCGGATCCGAGTTTGACTTTCGGATATTCATACCACAGTAAGAAACCATACGCACAAGCACGCTTACCGAAACTCGAGTTACCGAAATTTGATGGAAACATTGAACATTGGCAAACTTTCTTCGATACATTTTCCACACTGGTACATGAAAACAATAATATAAGTTCAATCGAAAAGTTTCATTATTTGTTGACGTGTCTCTCGAGTTCAGCGTTGTCAATCGCGAAAGGAGTGCCTGTTACCTCTGATAACTACCAAATTGTTTATGACGCACTTATCGAGCGGTTCCAAAACAAACGAATTTTGCCGCAACGTACTTAGATAAAATTGTAGCTTCATTCCTTTAAAGTCTGGTAATTATGCCGATTTACGTAATTTAACCAATATGTTGAATGAAACCGTTAATGCTCTTAAAGCTATGAAAATTAAGAAACTAGATGAGTTTATTTTATTTTATTTAGCTGCGCATGTTTTAGATTCTGATACACGTAAACATTTTGAGATGCAAAACGGGGAACAAATCCTACCTTTTCTGATTTGTTAATTTTTTACAAAGTTATGTAAAGTTAGTCAATCGGGTAACTGTTCCGGGTCTGTTTTTCAATTGGGACAGTCGTATAAAATAATGTGCCAGCCACCGACACGAAATAGTCACATAATAAACAATATCATAAATCTACATCTGCCGCTGTCGAACACTGCTATAGCTTCAAATGCAAATAAAACAGCTGATTGCCTATGTTGTGGGCGGTACATGCGCTTTTCAAATGTCCGAAGTTTCAAGAACTTGATATTTTGAAAGATACGACTTAGTGTCTAATAAAACGTTTGCATGAATTGTTTACGTTTAAATCATAATGCAAATAAATGTTTTCAAAAATTACATGCTCAACTTGTGGTGAGCGTCATCATTCATTGCTCCACGATAACACTACCATTGTTGCTGTTCCGTGTTGCTCCACCGACAGGACTAGCGATAAAACAGTAATTATGGTTGACGACTTGACCGCGACTGCGAGCTCCGTGACTACCAGCGCTCACGTTGGTCATAGTCGTGCCTCGTTTTGCTCGGCACATGTGTAGTGCGCGTGCACGGTTGCGTGCTCCTGCTCAGTATACTACCGCCCGCGCACTTATTGACAGTGGAGCTCAGGATAGTTTTATGACGTTATCACTCGCTCAACGTTTAGGTTGCCCATCTGCCGCTGCAATTTAGCTGTAGCAGGTTTAGGAAAAATGTAGCATCAAATAAAGGGTGAAACTTCATGCGTGGTAATGCCAACGGATTCTGATAGTCCAAACTTCACTATTAATGCTATAATAATGAATACAATAACAAGTAAATGCCTGTTGTAGAAGTACTTCTGAGGTTCGTGCAAATTTTAAACATTTAGTTTTAGCAGACAAACAGTTTGACAAACCCACTAATATAGACTTGATGCTGGCGCAGAGCTATTCCATAAAATTTATGATGGCCAACGCCTAGAGATAGGTCCTGGTTTACCAGTCGCTCTACATAGTGTCTTGGGTGGGTTCACTGGCAAAATTGATCACAGCTGTCACCTCCACCTATGGTTTCTTCCCCGTTACTTCCACCCGGCTTTGAATGACGTGGTCAAGCGTTTTGGAGGTCGAAGAACCACCGAAAACGTTTATAGCGAACCCTGAAGATGTTAAATGCGAAGAACTATACTTCTCTTGTGTCACGTAAACCTGACGGTCGTTACGTCGTTCCTTTGTTACTGAGGAAGCCTTGTGATAATCTAGGTGAATCTTC
>JAGSMP010001544.1:0-48573 GCA_029286625.1 Parnassius orleans | reverse complement strand
CGCGTGCACGGTTGCGTGCTCCTGCTCAGTATACTACCGCCCGCGCACTTATTGACAGTGGAGCTCAGGATAGTTTTATGACGTTATCACTCGCTCAACGTTTAGGTTGCCCATCTGCCGCTGCAATTTAGCTGTAGCAGGTTTAGGAAAAATGTAGCATCAAATAAAGGGTGAAACTTCATGCGTGGTAATGCCAACGGATTCTGATAGTCCAAACTTCACTATTAATGCTATAATAATGAATACAATAACAAGTAAATGCCTGTTGTAGAAGTACTTCTGAGGTTCGTGCAAATTTTAAACATTTAGTTTTAGCAGACAAACAGTTTGACAAACCCACTAATATAGACTTGATGCTGGCGCAGAGCTATTCCATAAAATTTATGATGGCCAACGCCTAGAGATAGGTCCTGGTTTACCAGTCGCTCTACATAGTGTCTTGGGTGGGTTCACTGGCAAAATTGATCACAGCTGTCACCTCCACCTATGGTTTCTTCCCCGTTACTTCCACCCGGCTTTGAATGACGTGGTCAAGCGTTTTGGAGGTCGAAGAACCACCGAAAACGTTTATAGCGAACCCTGAAGATGTTAAATGCGAAGAACTATACTTCTCTTGTGTCACGTAAACCTGACGGTCGTTACGTCGTTCCTTTGTTACTGAGGAAGCCTTGTGATAATCTAGGTGAATCTTCGATATGGCAAAATCGCGTTGGGCATCACAGAACTCACATAGTAGCGAAAATATGGTCGATCATAGTCAGAATAAGTACTTTCCCGAAGTAACTTACCATTTCGCAATGTATTTTTTTACTCTTTATTGACAGCCCTTAGTAACCACGGAAAGTCCGTCGTGACGTAGGAACGGGAAACGATGCAAAGTAATATGGACACTCGCGCGCAGCGATAAAGTTTTATTTAGCTTGCGTGTGCGATTTATCTAATTATTAATAATTATGTAGGCTATTAAAACGTCCCCTCCGAACGCGTTCCCGCCTTGTCGTGGCGGGGGGCTTAGTAGCCGTGGCTTGGTCACGCGATGAACAAAGAGGAACTTCTTGGCTGGCTCGTGGTGTAGGGCCGGGCCGAGGTGGCCACTCCGAGTGGGCTTGTCGAGCCCACTTCGGATGTGTGTCTGTGGGCTGCGGCGAGAGGGGTGCCCTCTCCCCCTACCGCTGCAGCCGAGGTGGAGTCGCGGGTGAAAAGGAGTGTTGGTATGGCGATGCGCCACTCGCCCTATCCTCCGCGACTCTGACGGGGCGGCACCGTTGATGCGGTGGTGGTGGGGCCGTTGGGGGAGAAGAGGGTCAGTATTGCGAGGCACCGCTCTCCCTACCCTCCACAGCCGAAACTTGGTTGGCGGTGGAGCCAAAGACCAGATCCGCCGCTGGGGTCGGGAAAGCGGGTGCTACCGAGCGCTCGATTTTCCTGGCCCCATGGCCTGCGCGGACTCAGGATCCCGTTACGCAGGTGGAGTTGGAGGCCATGGAGGAAGGCGTGTCTTGTGTTCCTGATGCGCCTTGCCTGAGAAGGAGAATAGCCAGCGCTGGTGGGGCCGCGGATGTGTGCAGCGTTCCTGGCCTGCCAATATGCGGCGAAGGTGGAACACCGTGGGGTTTTAGTCGGTGCAGTCCGACACTGCAACCCCTTGCTTGCCTGAGGCAGCGGGTATGTGTAGGCATTTCCCCATGTAAAAAAAAGGCTATTAAAACGTCGGCAAGCAGTCAACATCAAAGGAGTGTAACTTTTGTACGTAGTACCAGTATTTATATTTATTCTGTGACTCGGCAAACAAAGCAATATTAAAAGAAGATGCATTGTTTAGATAACTAGATATTTGATAGCACACTTTTGATTGGTAGACTTGGCATAGCACAACACACAGCTTTTTTGTTCATAGACTAGTGACCCAACCTGGCTTCTCCTGGATCTATAAATGTTGCGTTATTTAGATTTAAGGTAATCATCAAAGATCATTTATTACATCAATATTTCGATTAGGAACTCAAAGAAAAAACTTTCCAAGATTTTCGAATGAAGTATAAAAGCCTAGATTACTCCTGGCATTGCACTCCATAATTACGTACAGGCAGAATTTTTTTTTAAAAACTGTAATGCAACCCCTCAGGTCAATAAAAGGCAGTTATTTAGCTATAACAAACAGATAGGATATAATAGGTTGCCCATGATGTCCATGAACTTAGTAGTCATGTACCACCAGGTGAAATGTTAGCTTGCTTGTCATATAGTTTTATAAAAAATACATTTAAATAGTTTGATATCCATTACCATACCATTTGATACCACTACTTCCTTATTGATCTGATGATACTACGCGAATTATCGAAGAAAAACTTGGTAGAGAGAATTTTATCTTCTCATCTTGTTCATTATAAAACTTTTTTGCACAAATTAATTGTGGGCGTTGAAAAACAATTCGAATTCTGATTCGAAACAAATGGAATAGCTCATATGATGTTATATGAATCATAGTGATCACGAAAAATCACAAACTGCTACCACTGAAAAATATTTCTTATAATCTAGTCAATTAAAGGAACCAATCAAATACCTTTAATTTTGTTGAAAATTGTTTTATTAAAAATACTGAAGTACATTATGTAAAAACTAGGAACCACAACAAGTTAGTTATCGACTCCGTGGCTCAGAGGCTTAGCAATAATAATAATAATAATAATCTTTTATTTAAATAAAAGTACAATAATAAAGTGAAGACTCTGATCCCCAAACTAGACAAGTCTGTATCTTAGGGATCAGCGGCCTCTCCCAGTGTTGTGACAACAGTATTTTAATCTTAATAATTAATTAAGTAACTAAGCAACATTTTTAGTAACAACTATATAGCTATTTAAATGTATATATTTACAACTAAACATAGACTATAACTTAATGCGACTAAAGTAATTTATATTTTATATAATCGTAGGTATATTAAAATTAGTTTGTAAATTGCAATTTGTAATATATATATAGAATAAATATAGAACATATATAAAATATATTATTATATAATTTTATACAGAATATATATTTTATTCATTATAACCTATAATGAATAAATAATTGCTTTGAACAAAGATTGCTATTTATAATTTTATACGACATACATTTCTTACACACATTTTTACAAATTATATCAGGATATTTTCTGTTTTACTATAATCAAGTGACAATAACCAATCTCGAACTTTAACTTTACACTCATGTCTGGAAAGAGGATAAAAATTTAGATTTCTATTTAGCTTATTATAAAGTACTGAGGATAGATATGAACTTTGTCGCCTAGAAAAAGCAGTTCGACATCTGTCAATAATCAGTACATTCGGTATTCTGCGTTTATTACAACTGATCTCAGGGTCA
Organism: Parnassius orleans; assembly: GCA_029286625.1. Lineage (NCBI taxonomy): Eukaryota > Metazoa > Arthropoda > Insecta > Lepidoptera > Papilionidae > Parnassius > Parnassius orleans. The sequence goes on along the minus strand of JAGSMP010001544.1, from coordinate 45,195 downwards.
TAAGGAGTTAGTGCATGTTTCATTAAGATCAATTGTTAGATGTACAATTGCCTGACAGTCAGCAGTTTGCATTCTTGGTAAAGCATATTTGTAGGATACCTGAACGGTTTAAAATCATCGTTTTTAGGAGACATCTTTGAGCTCTTTCTAATTTTATCATAAATGTTTTGCATGCTCCTCCCCAGGCAACTATACAATATCCTATAATTGATTGTGCTAAGGCATAGTATACAGTTCTTAATAAATCAAAATCCAGCGATGTGCCTTAGCCTTTTAAATGTCAAATAAGTATCCAGTGCGCGTTGAAATAAGGTCTATGTGTGGAGGAGCCAGCTGGTTACTCGTCTATAATTACTCCGAGATATTTAATTGATTTGGATTTCGTCATTTTAGGGCAAAGGCAAGTATCTGTCGACTGTAAACAACAAAAGTGTACTGTTAGTTGTATATCGTTAACAGTTTTTTGTGTTGGTTATATGGAACTGCATATAGGTGGACTTAGATATATTAAGAGTCAGTAGATTCTCCTCCGCCAATTGCCTGGTTTGAAGACTCATTGCAAACTCCTGGACCTCAGGCCAAGTCTCTCCGTAGAAAATTAAGGCTATATCATCAGCATAAGTAAATGTGGGTCATCCGCCGGTTCAAATCCCGCACGGATGACCCACAAATAATTGTTCTAGGTCTGGATGTTTGTCCTTGTGAAATTTATGTTTGTAAACTGCCTCCCGATACAGGAGAAAATCTTAGAGTGGGGGTAACGTTTAGGAAAATTTTATGAAGCAAAAAAAGGTTTAGTAAAGAGTACATGATTGATAATAAACCCTGGGAATGAGATGGCTACCTGCTAACTGCTTAAAATAATATATTGTAAATTAATTTTATTCAAATAAAAAGTATCGCAGGAGTTTTGACTGGTATAATAGTTGTAGCACGAATGGGTCGGCTAAACCGGGGAAAGGCCACGCTCTCACACAACACCAGCGTAAAATAGCAGCTTAACGCTGCTGTGTTTCGTATGGTGAGTGTAGAGAACTGGAGACTCTTTTTACTGGAACCAATTCCAGCTTGGTCCTCACGGGTGACAACGCATCTGCATTTTGAGGATAGATGTAGATGTCTATGGGTCACAGCAACCACTTACCATCAGATGGACTGTGTGCTCGTTTGTCACCCTTATCCTATATAAAAAATGACTTTCAATAAGTATTATTGTATTCTACATTGAACAAAAATCATTCTATTCTATTCTATTCTAGAACTCTTTGGTGCTTACGACGGGTTACAAGTGTATTCACGCGGTGGGAGAACCGTCCCATTAGAATAAATCTCATTGCCTAATAAAAAGGAAACAAACTTATTTGCTACGACAAGTACTAACATAATAATCAGTGTATCTAGATTTATTGCTTATTAATATTAACATACACCTACGAATAATTAAGTCAAATAAGTTTATAGTCAATAACACCATAAAGTTTTATCAATATTCTGTTTTGTTATTGTTTTGATATTTGAGTTTTGTTATTTTTGACCAAAAAAAATGACAATTCAGGATTTTTCATAGAGACTCTTTTCGAAATAAGATTTTTACTATGAAGTACGCAAATAATTTATTTTCCTAGTTTGGCAACTACCAATGGATTCTGTCAGCATCAAGTATTTCACTAAAGTCACACCCTCGGATAAATCAGTATGAGTATGATACCTTATCCAAGGTCACGCCGCAGTGATAAAAGACTAACCTTTGTCAGGAAGTTTCCGTAGATGAGATCGCTGTAGGTCAGGGAGTTAAAAGTTATTTCCGGGGAAATTTAAATAATCTAGACATCTGACAATCGAACTGGTCGATGGATGCAGGTGGCTCAGGACCGTGCTTTGTGGCATAACGGGGGAAGGCCTATGTTCAGCAGTGGACTTGTGAAAGGCTGTAATGATAATGATGATGATGCTGGCATTCCCTTGAAATATAATCTTTGTAACTATTTAAATTGAAATTATCTTAAAATAGGTTGTGAAAAAAAACAAATCGATATTCAATCGAGGCCCGGCGAGGTTCCAACTCGCGATCTCCTGTTCAAACCAACGCGCTTTAACCAACTAAGCCACGGCGTCGTAATCTAACTGTGCAGATTTAGTGCGTTTGCAGGAAAACCCCTTCGCAATTTCTGAATCATGAAACATTTTTCCGAATAAAGCTCTGAGATGATTCATGGCCCGAAATGATCGGCAATATTATATTCTGCCACCGCTGCACAAAATATAAGCTCTGCTTTTCTTACTTCTTGAGATATTGGCCCTTGGCTTTGAAATAATTTGTCGATCAAAAAAAAACAGTATTTAATTAATTTTCTAATAAAAAATCAGTAAAAACCTATTTACTAACTTTGGAGTCGTAGTAGTTAGTTAAATTTAAAGTTTGTGAGTGTGTGTGTGTTTTAAGTAATTTTATAATATTTAATGTTTATTATACAGACTTTAAGTTAGCTACAAGCGACGCAAATTTAATAAAAAGATCAAATTCACATCGATTTTCACGTTAAGCGCTACGAGCGTACAGAATACCGCCACTGGCCCGCGGCTCTAGGTACCTTATGAAAGGCAATTAGACAAACAAACCGATAACATTATATAATTAACTACAAAAGTAGATATTAGCACAGATAATAATATAATACGTAGTTATTAGGTAAGGTAATTTTATACTGCCAAAAAAACTATGGGACGCAGCGCAGCTTCATCCTTTTTCTTTACCATAGATTGTCCACTGTAGTGTATAAGGTTCTGCTGATATTTTTCAGACTCTGCATGACTTTTAATTGCTGCGATTTTTTTCAAAAATATCGTACCAAAAGCTTTACACAAGGCGTTATTACTAATTTTGTCCTTTGTCAACGATGACGAATACTCAGGATTTTGTTCCCACTCAGGTCTATATTTCTGTTCGTACTTGCGCTTCATAATTTTATTTCGACAGTCTTTCACCACTACACGCACACGATGACACCGAGAAATATAAATGAAGAACAAAAACATCCGTAGTTCCTTTTATACTCATTGCCGTGATTAATTTCTTAAGTTTCAGTAATTCCCCGCGACGTAGTAAAGCTAAAGCAGTTATTCACCGGGTATAAAGAACGATTAATTAAAAATTCCCGTATATTATTTGTGTAACTGTTCGAAAGAGACAAAATAATACAGCTGTGGTAAACAAAAACAACACACTAGTAAGACAAAGACAACACTAGGTGAACGAATGAAAGTCATTGTTGCCCAAAAATAGTACTAAAAATATGCTAAAAATTGTTCTTAGTTTATAATTGTACAAAAAGTACCAGATTCTGAAATTATACCAGTAAAATCTAAATCAGTTTTACGGAGCCCAAATTATACCAATTTAGTACTGAATATACCAAAAACGGTCACACTGAAGCCCGCCCGCGCACCGCGCTCCCCACGCGAGACTGTAGTGATGTGACGCAACCAACGCTGTAGTTGATATTTAAAATATTTTTTAAAATGTTTGCTAGAAGAACTATATATTACGAGAAATAATAGGATGTTATTACAAAAATGAATAACAATGTTTGATTGAAAATGTTGAATTGTCACCTAGCAGCTTTGGACTCAATGGAAAGGCGTAATAAGAGGCTCAATGGTGACCCAAATTTCGTTAAAACCAATCTTACCAGCTTGAACACAGGCGCAAAGTAGACAGCCTTTCAGTTTTCTACAGGATACATTTCGGAGAGTGTGCGCAGGAATTGCATAATTCCTCCTCTTCCTTCCACCATCGGACAATCACACGTTCGGCCAGTTCCACCCTGTCGTTGTTGACTTCACGCATTCGAACCAAACGGCTTATCATTAATCATACGTACAGCAAAGGAGAGGAATAAGTTGAAAGCATCTGTGTTTCCATACAATTACAATGTGGGTGTCTTCAAGGCAAGGGTGAATAGGCTTTTGTTAAGTCAGTGCGCTTCACCATCTTAGGCTACATCACCACTTACCATCACGTGAGATTGTAGTTAAGCGCTCGCTTAGAATAATAATAAAAAAGAATTTGAATATAGTTCATGTAAATAACATATTATTATTTGATTTACTAATAACAAAATAAACACTAAAGCCGATCTTTTATAATGATTTCTTATATTTACGCGAACACTACACATTGAATAAAACTATTTTTTTACGGATTTTATCGCGTCTAATTAACTATTTTAATTCCCGACGTTTCGGGTGCTTTACAGCACCCATGGTCACGGGGGGACTGAGGTGTTGACGTTCCAATGTCATAGTTAGTCCGGCTACCTTCATTTTTTTGAATATTAATTTTTGATTAGTTAGCTACTGTGGGAAAATCTTTGTTTCAGAGAGCACGAGGGATCTGTGACAGAAAACATCTGGCCGCCGAGCTTCAGCACGTTAATCAAGTATTGCAAAACAACAAGCTTCGGGTCCCGCGCCTACGTCACAGTGACTGAGTGAATCCGGTAACAGTCGAGCGTGTGCCTGCTGTACTACCCTATGTCAGAGGAGTCACAGACAAGGTTGGCTACATCTTGAAGCGAGCTTCCATTAAAACATACTTCAAGCCGCTGAAAAAGAATAGTCAATTTTTACCATCCGTCAAGTGTCAGGCTGGATTGTGAATGTGGTCTCTCTTACATAGGACAAACAATAAGATCTATAAAAACCCGCGTAAAAGAATATATAACTGACGTGAAGCACCGACGTTCCAAGTCTGCAGTGTGTGAACATGTTCAAGATCGTTCCCGCCACTACATTAGATTTGATAAACCACAAATCCTCGCAAAAGAATACTGATTCCTACTAAGGATGATACGCGAGGCTATTGAAATTAAAACATCCTAATTTCAATAGAGAAGATGGATGTGTTGCCATCTGTGGGATACTATAATAAATCAAACCCAAGCATACCACTGCAAGACTTCAAGATACTGTAAGCTCATTCTGCGTAGACCGGACCAAAATTAATATTCAAAAACTGAAGGTAGCCGGGCTAACTATGTCAAACACCTCAGTTCACCCGTGACCATGGGTGCTGTAAAACACCAAACGTCGGGAATTAAAATAGTTAATTAAACGCGATAAAATCTTGGAATCTTGGACATTAAGATTAATCTGTAGCACAAATATATTAAACCTATACTAAATACATGAGACTGGCAATCTATTTACTCATAGAAAAAAAAACATGACAAGAACAACACATTTGCTTAGTGGTCCCACTGGCTAGAATTACACAATAGCAACGCTTATCGTAAGCCCTTAGATGGGGACTTAAAAAAATATAAATGAATTCTGATAATGTACATACTACTCATACATATTATATATGTATCCGTTATACAAAATAAACTCAAGCTAAATTTACGGGTCACACATTTCGATGTTTCGGCAACTGTATATATTTACGATATACCTGCATTTGGAATGATTTTTTTTGTATTTAAATATTTATAATTCATTTATTAGTATCAATAATTATTTTTAAATTGTACAGAGCAAATTTAGTATAATATTAATTCTTTGTATATTTTTTCAAATATATCGAAATTCCAAATATGTGAAGCGTTTCATTTTGATAATTCCCACAAAATTAATTAATGACTAAGATGGAATGCCTCGTTTCCAGTAAAAACAGTATCCCGTTCAGTTTAGCACAGAACAGCAGCATTAAACTGCTATTTCGTGCTACAATTATAATATCTCTGTTGCATAGTATGCTCTACTACGTAAATTAGTGATTTATATACTCTTTGGGCGACTGTCTTTTTAGTTTAAAAAAAGTGTTTATATGATTAACGCCATCTGTACTACAAAATATAAAATAAGTCTGTAGAGATGTGTCTGAGTGTTAAGAGATGGTGCATTTATTAATTCGTATTTACTTTATGCTGGGTTGCCTGCCTACCTCGTCGGTATAGTGATCGTAATAAAAATGCTGATTCCGGTTCGAGCCAAAATCAGTTATAGAGGTAGAGCTTTTCTGAAAATAAATTCTCAGTAGCAACCCGGATTCAGGAAGATTACACTAACTACTAGAACTGCTAAGAGTCAGTACTATTAGCAGTCGGTCACCCGACCACCCCACTTATATGTACACCCATGGGTATGCGTCTCCGGCAACTCCTTCATATAAGCAATTATTACATGAAGACCCTCCAGTGATACAAGAACACCCTTATTAGCCTAGAAAATTTTTGACCTATTTTTTCAATTACATATATTACAAATGTTATTTATCTTTATTATTGATGATGTCACTTGAGAACATTTAGATTCTCGTCCCCTTTGACTTAAACTTTTTCGTATAGCAGTATTTTTTTTTTCAAAGAATAAGTGTGACAAACTAGCCCACAGTACTCTTGATGGTAAGTAGGTCCTGTTGCCCATAGACATCTACATCTATCCTCGAGAATAAAAATGCAGATGCGTTGTCACCCCTGATAACTAATATGGAATGCCTTCTTTCCAGTAAAAAGGGGTTTCCGGTTCTCTACACTCACCATACGAAACAGCAACATTAAGCTGCTATTTTAGGCTGGTATTCTGTGAGAGCGAGGTCCTTCTCCGGTCGAGCCGACCCATTTGTGCTACAACCATAATATAAGCTGGCTTTACGACGTATAAGTAAGAGTGACAAATGAGTACACAGTTCTGCTGGTCTTTCCTCGATTAAGAATCAAAATGCAGATGGGTTGTCTCCACTGAAGAATAAGGTGGAATGCCTCGTTACCAGTAAATGGGTCTTCGGTTCTCTACACTCACCATACGAAACACAGCGTAATTATCCTATAATTTTATTCTATGCGAAAGTGATCCTTCCCCGACCAACCCATTCGTGCTGCAGCTATAATACAGTTACTACGCTATGCTTGCGCCGACTCTCAAATACTCTCGGAAGTTTTCCACTGTACGACTGTAGAATAGAATGGATTTTTTCATTCAATATATTTAAGAAGAACATATTGAAAGTCCTTTGCTACTGGTTCGAGAATACCTGCCCTGGGAAGGACCAGCAAAAACTCAGCGGGACCTTTTTGTAATATTACCTAATTTAGTAGTAGGTAGTTATTTATTCCCAGGGGTTATTATCAATCATAAAAACATACATAAACATAAACACTCACGCCTGTCACCCAGAGGGGTAGGCAGAGACTATGGACTTCCATTTGGCACGATCGTGACACACCTCTCTCGCCTCCTCCACATCCATCAGTTAAGGGTACACTTGTATTCTTTAATAGTGCAATTATCATTTTTCTGCCATTGAATTAAAATGTATTTACGTACATAGTACATAATACTTCAATGTTTTCACAATGGTTCCATGTGGATTTCCCCAGAATAAAAAGAAGACTCGCCTTATAGTGGCGGTTAAGAATATCCATTACCTCAACAGGCAGGAGATGGGCAGCAACATCTTCCTGATAACAGCAATATTACAATAAAAAACTGCGGTTGCCAACCCGCTTGCCAAGCGTGGTAACTATGGCAAGCATCCCCCATGATGAAAGTTACGAAGAGATTTAATACTAAAAATTAAAACAAGAAAATAAGGTTAATAGTAATTTGTCTCGATTAGATATTGAAATGCAAAATATTATGAATAGTAAGACGCAAGACCGAAAGAAGTGGATGTTATATTTACAAACACTAAAAAGATATCTTCATTTTACCGAAGAGGATCGTCAACCACTCAGATTACCAATTTATTCTGATACATCTAATGAAGATTCAAATGAGTCTAAAATTAGTTTTGAAAATAAAGATAGAGATCTAAAAACTTCTTTTGATGCTGAATCTTTGTTGGAGGAGAATCGATCCATTAAACGTTAAGAAAATGATGTAAATCCACTTTACCCACCAGCCCAAATACTCAGTTTAATACCAAAAACTTATAATAAAAAAGGTCAGTTATTATTAAAGTTATTTGGAACAAGTAAAAGTAAAATACATTGGGATAATGAAGGAACACTCATAATTGATAATGAAAAAATTCCTGGAAGTAATATTGTTGATTTAATAAATGATTTACTAAGACCCTTAAAAAGAAGTGATGCGATAGGGTGGGATAGATTTGCTAAAGCGTTAAAAGATATTAAATTACCACTTGCTTATATTGGAAATCCCAAGAGATGTGAGTTTATTAACCAGCTTCAAGCAAAAGATCTGAAAAAACCTTCGGAGATTGAAGTTCAAGAGTTTTCTACACCGAGCAGTGGAGATACAAAATCTATAACTGAATGGGAAAAATGGTCCCCGTACTAGAAGAATTTAACAGGATTTATTATGATCCATCTAATCCCGCTGGTTTTGGTAGTATTGATAAATTATCAAATGCCATGAAGGGTAAAATGGATAAAAAGCAAGTAAAGGAATAATTACAATGACAAGAACCATACACATTAAATAAACCTATATATATTAAATTACCAAAAGCTATGAAATTAGAAGGTGAATGGTCGGTTGGAGTTGTCGAGTTTCAATATCCATGTACCATGTTTACTGTTCAAGATCATGAAAATGTTATATACATTACAAAATCCATGTTAATGCCTAATGAAGATAAACCATCCACAGTGTATTACAAAAACATATTCCAGCTACCAACTATGATAACGTTGAGCATAATATTTTAAGAGCGTTAAATGGTATCGGAGAGAACTTGAAATTTCGCTAACATGAAATAACAAAATTTGTGTCTGTTTCTGTTTTGGATAAAAATATAACATCCGTAACTATATCACACAAATTAAGTTTACAACTAGGTTATGAACCAAATAAAAATCTCCTAGAGAGAAATTTCGGAAAGTGTCCTGCTAATTTACACTTAGGGTTTACCATCTCAACTATTTCTATATTGCGACATTATCGATCCTCAGATTGTGGGTGATGTTATGACTCCTTTACTAAGAGTAATTTCATTAGATCCTACAAAATACATTTATGGTGCAAATAAAATGCACGTTTTCTCTCCACCTCACTACTTACCTTTTATGCGAAGAGAGTTCAATACGCTGGAAATAGTTATAAGATCGAGCACAGGACAAAAAGTACCATTCCAGTTTGGAACCGTGTATTTTAAACTACATTTCCGAAAATTATAATAATGAATTCTCTTCATAATCATCATAAATGTCCATATGAAAATTATTATACACATCTAGCTGGGTCAGGAGTTGGAGTAATTTATAAGGGTTCACCATACCAACGCGGTCATGGTATTGGGAGCTTCTTAGGGGGGTTATTTAGATCAGTTTTACCTTTACTTTCAAGTGGTGCTAGAGTGATTGGCAAGGAGGCATTAAGCGCTGGAGTAGGACTTTTATCGGATATGGTTCAAGCGCGTCCTATGGAAGCCTCAATAAAAGATCGTCTAAAGCAAGTTAGTACGAATTTAAAACAAAATGCTGATGACAAAAATTGATCAATTTTGTCTGGGTATCTGGTAATCTGGGTATAAAACTAAAAGAAAACGATTGGCCTCGTTCATTCCACCAGTAACTGCTAAAGTGAAAGCTGCGAGAAAACTTGGTCTAAAACCAAAAAATATCAAAGATATATTTTCAAATTAAATATGTCTTTCCTTCATAATCATTCTTGAGCTTCTTCATATCGTACATTTCAATTTTATGAGATGCGTCGCTTGGTCTCCGTCGTCAGAATTAGTAGAAATGTATGATGACAAAAAATGATCAATCGACTGCGATTTTCTTTTAACACCATCGCATGTGTTATTATTAATGACGATGTAATCACTCTCTTCTTGAGGGGAGAGTGGCAAGTAGTAACACTGTTTATAGGTATTTTCATCAAAGCTGAATGATTTCTGCAACAACACAGTTATCATGTTAATATCAATTTGTTTACACTTAATCACACAGACACACACACACTCACACACACACACACACACAGTAGTATTGGTAGATCCACTGCGGTCAAACGACCATACACTGACTCCATGACTGCAGCTGCTCGGTCTTATATAGCACCAGTAAGTTATATCTAATCTAAAGCATTTCCGCAGTGAAGCTGATAGTAACTTTATGAGTCAACAAGCTTATCTCGCATTCTTTCGTGTTGCGACTTGCGCTACACCGATGACTCCTACAAATCATAACAAAAGAATGCGATTTAATATTTACAAATCTTTATAATTGATCATTCCTATGTTAACCATTGAATAGATTGGTACTATAATAATCTACTAATAGCAGTAATATCATGGATACACTAGACGTACAACAACATCTAAAAAGATTCATCCCAGTGTAGAAAATAATGTTTATGCTCCTAATAGAATGCCCGTGTATACCTACGTACCAACGTATACATATAATATGCAGTTTGGATACAGATGATAAACCAGGCTCACATTGGATAATTTTATATATCGATACGAATGGCATCGGTAAATATTTTGATTCATATGGACGATCACCTGCACGATATCATCTAGTTTTTAAAAAGGAATTGTAAAAGATGGGACTGGAATGTTGATAGGATTAAGAATGAGTGGACTTCAGTTTGTGGTGAATATTGCTTAATGTATTTGCTATATAAGTTTCAGGGATGTTCAATGCATAGTTTTACGAGCATATGTACAACGATATTTTAGTGGATGAGATGTTTTGCTCCTATTTTATAGATAATAAGCAATAACATTTTGGATATAAAAATTGTTACAAAATTAAGGAATGTGTTTTATTGATGATACAGAAAAGCGTGGTAGTTATGAACAAAGAAGTATAATACAATAGCACTCATAAGCAGGGTGTACAACGAGTAATAGATAAGAGGAAAGACTGAACTCTTCTGAGTCACAAGACTTTCTGAGTCATTACGAATCGTCTCGCATACAGACTCGACGATTTCCAGCCTCCCGAACAAGCCGGTTTCCGAAAAGGCTTTAGTATCACAAATCCACATACCCTTCGGCAAAAAAGAAGACCGAAGAGTACAATCTGCCACTTTGCCTAGCGTATGTGGACTATTAGAAAGCCTTTGGTTCCGTCGAAATGTGGGCAGTCCCTTCAGCGGTGCCATGTTGACTGTCAGTATATCAAAGTGCTGAAGTGTTTGTACAGTAGGGCTACGATGGCTATTCGAGTAGAGAATCAGAGTACGAAACCTATCCAACTGCAAAGATGTGTAAGACAGGGTGACGTTATATCCCCGAAACACTTCACCGCTGCATTTGAAGATGTTTTCATGCAACTGGGCTGGAAAGGATACAGTATTAACATTAATGGCGAGTACATCACTCACCTTCGATTTGCCGACGTTATAGTCCTTGTGGCAGAATCGCTGGAGGACCTAAACACTATGCTCAATGACCTCAATAGTGTCTCCCAACGGATAGGTCTTAAGATGAACATGGACAAAACAAAAACAACATGGACCGTACTTTGTGGCATTCCTTGAGGCCTATGTTCAGCAGTGGACTTGTGAAGGGCTGTAATGATGATGATGATTTTAAAAAAAGACTCGATTGGTAACTTTAAACCACAAACGAAGCGTTACCGATGATTTCATGACTTCCGTATTCGTTGAATAAAACTATTTTTTACGGATTTTATCGCGTTTAATTTTACTAATTTTGATTCCCGACGTTTCAACGTCAACGAAAAATGATCTTACTTGATATCTGTTGAACGGCGAATGTGAGCAGACACGCTCACCGACTGATGATGACTAGAGACTTCGTTCTCCAGACGCAGTCGTGGACCTGATCGCACACCGCCTTGATACTTGCTGTGTCACTGGTTTCTTGATAGCACAGTAACTGTTACGCAATTACGCGCCACGTGTTCTAAAGATCCGATAGGTTACTGAGCAGATATGGTCACGGGGGACTGAGTGTTTGACGTCCTAATGTCATAGTTAGCCCGGCTACCTTCAGTTTTTGAATATTAATTTTGGTTTTGGTCGGGAATCAAAATTAGTAAAATTAAACGCGATAAAATCCGTAAAAATAGTTTTATTCAATGTTTAGTGTTCGCGTAAATATAAAATCATTCCGTGTTCGTGTTTATTAGCGGTATTCCGGAATCAGCCATCTTAATTTTCTAAAATGTAATAATATAAAACTGTCAAAATTAATGCGAACGGCATATCTCAACACAAATCAAACTTCACCTTATCAAACTTTATCAACACAACATGATAACATGGTCTGACTCAAGTTTCACATTGCGAAGTTTAAGCTGACACTCAAGATTCCTTCTACAGGCCAAGTCCCGTGACTCATGTTAATCAACTTAACGTTTATTATCGTTTTTATAGATTTCTATTAGATTCTACGATTGTAGAAAGTCAACATGGCTAACCCCACTAAGCGGACCAGCAACGGACACGTTCGGCGGAAGTGAAGAGTAATCATCGGCAAATCTTCTTCGCGCGGCTTCTTACAATCTATGCTAGGACTAAAGTTGAACGAGCGGTCAGATGACCCGTAGCATCCAAGTATGCGTATGTATTAGGAAATGGGGTAAGTTGAAATAATACGCGAACACTATGAATATTATTCCATTTATTAAACATAGAAACATTTATTTTCATTCGAACAATAAGCTGAATACAAAAATACAAAATAATGAATTTAAATGACAGATTCTAAAACAAATTCTCACTGATGACTACAAAAAGAACTCAACAAAAAGAGACTTCACAACGAGATATTATAATATGCCAAAATAATCCTAAGGTACTTTCGATCGAAACAAGTAGCGATCCGAACTTCAAATATGAACATTCCAAAAGAAGTTTATTGTGGATCGGATCCTTTTTGTGTATAATTTATTAGAAGATTAAAACATTAACTTAATCCAGAGAAATAATCTATAAAAAAAACTAGCAATATATTTCTATGAATAAAGAAAAACTTATTTTACCATTTTTGGCAATCTTGCGGGTAAAGTGGAATTATAGATCTGTGACTTATTTATAAATCAGATCGTGACAATGTTTTTCATCTGTCATTGAGTGGTAGGACTCCTTTCATACCCAAGATTACGTGTGGGTAGGTACTACCCTCTTACTTAATGCAGACGCCAAACAGCACTGCTGTATTCCGGTCTGAAGGGTATGTAGAGCCAGTATAGTTACAGTGTGTGTGAGGCCTTTCATCTTAGTTCTCAGAGGTTACAACGCATCTGTAGCATTTTTGGTTAAATTTGGCTGCATGTGTCCATAGATGGTAGTAACCACAGCTGGACTGTAATTTCGTTCGTCACTTCAGTTTTATAATAAAATTCTGCAATTCCCTTGGTTTTGCATTTGTTCATGGGCGGCGCGGCGGTCCACACTTATCATCAGGTGAGCCGCATGCTCGTTTGGGCTATAGACAAAAATAACTAAATTAAATTTAACACAAGTTAAAAAAACTTATTTTTATTTATTGCTAATAAAAAACGTTGTAGTACATAAATTATAAATTACAGAAGTACTCAATGTCAAAATCTCATTCTAAATAATTAAAAGTTAAATTAATTTTCTTTAGAAGGCGAGACGCACAGTCGCTTTTTATGTCATACAAATATAATCTTCGAAAAATAAATAGATAAAGAGTACAGACAAAAAAATATTAACACATTGTTATTTTATAATTAGCGGAACAATTAGTACATTTAAAGACAGAGCTATGTCAAACAATAATATAATACTCTGTGCGGTAATAAAAAATATTGGCCATGTTTAAAGTAATGTATTATTATAACACATGATACAAAAAAAGAAGTACCTACTGATATAAAAAAATAAAACAAGTTTTATTCAATGTGTGGTGGTATTCGTGCAAAATCAAAAAAAAATTTCGTCAGTCTCTCCGTTGCTTTGTTACATGTCATTAATGACAGAATCGTGTATTGTAATGCATTTCCTTAACAATCTTTATTTATATTTCACATTGGGTATTTTTAATAACCGCAATTATTGTCCGGTTCTATTTATTGAAGTGTGTTTACTAGCTGAAGAAACCAACATACGTAAGTAAAATTTATAGGACCCAGATCGTGTTTTTTTTATAGAATAAGGATGACTAACGAGCATAAAGTCTACCTGATGGTGAATAGACATCTACATCTATTCTCGATTAAAAATCAAGATGCAAATGCGTAGTCACCGCCGAGGACTAAGATGGAATGCTTCGTTTCCAGTAAAAAGGGTCTTCGGATCTGTACACTCACCATACGAAAAGTAAAAGAAAATTTTAATATGTAATATGTTCAAAATTTTCTAAGGTAAAAAAATAAATTCTTATCCAATCAATGTAGTACATAGAAGTCTTTGGTTTTGTGGTTCCTTTTGATTTCCTCCTGCCCTTTAATACGTGAAATTTTATTTTCAGACATCCTACAGACAATCCTCCGTGAAACTAATTTTCGCAAGAATTTATAAGGAAATCCAATTATTGTGCCCAGTTTCAAAAATGGCGGATATTTTTATTTGGAAAAACAAACGGCACCGAAAAGCGTTTACAAAAATCTACAAAAACCACTGGACACTTAAAAGTAAATACCATGTGTAGTATTATTTATGAATAGAAAGAAGACAAAAGACCAAAGTTAGTGACACAACACGTGCTTGACTCGCAATGAGACCTTATCAAGAGTATAATACACAACACAATTACTCTCTACTGAAGAACGCCAACTTCGTACTAAAAACGGAAACACGTGTTTGTGGTGTACCTAGCAGCGATGGGCGCCTATATAAAACTTTTTGGCAGAATTTCAAACCTTTGTATTCTGTAACTTGAACTTTTTATTTAAGGCATATTCAGTAATTTTGCTCAAACCTCACAAACCTATGGGGTAAATTCATACATTTGAGAGGTTGCATAAAATACTCGAATATATTAGATAGTATGTGGGATAAAATAAAACTATAAATAAGTATAGTTATAATATTATTTTCTGGAAGACAGATTGTTTTATAAACTATACATTATTATTGATGTTTTATTGCTTTTGCACATAATATTTCCACCTTGTTACTGATATATAACATGTTATTGTCAGAGATTTATTCTTCACAGAACATTAACGTAAATTTAAATCAGCAAAATTCTCATTGTGAAAACTTAACTCAGCCCAAATACGTGATCTGAAATAGATACAATTCAGTCTATATAGTAATAATCCTACAAATAACGGTCAATAAATTCAAAATGTTTATAGACTTACCAATATTGTCATAAGTTTTTCTTTTCCTATTATAGAAAACCTGCAGAAAGTGATCAGATGATTTTGTGTTTTTATTTGCAGAACACTTAACTTACTTTCGATGATGATCACATCATTATAAAATTTTGAAATAATGAATTCATTTATAGTCAATATTTTATACAAGTTAACATGTCACAAAAATCTTTACTGTATATTCACGACGATATTATGACTGTGTATTCGCCTACAAAGGAAAATGAAGTATTCTGAGTCCATAATAACTGAATTTAAGCAAAAAATCAATAATAAATATTAAAATCTAAACCTATGAAATAAATTTGAATAAATTTCAGAAAATATTTTCAATATGAATGACGTTGACAAACAAATGTCATTTTTTTTCTTCTATTAATTCATGGCTTCTTTTGATAGAATTCTGCTAATATTTAATAATTAAATTTTAATCGATTAATAGGTAAATTATTTTGCCAATCTCAGAGTAATATGTGTAATTATACTTTAAAGGCAATCGAAAAAGTTTAACACAAATTAACATTTTAGTTTCTTCCATATAATATGAATTTTTGTATCTAATTTTAAAATGGAAATCTAAAACAATATGAAGGAAAGAAACAGCGATATTTTATTCTTGCTTTGTTTACAAATGAAACGAAACATTGACAAAACCATTATTGTGTGCAAGATTTTTCCAGATTTCATACAAAGTTGCATCACCCTGGTATAATATGTATAGTAACTATACCAATTTTCTAGTGATAAATACAGACTTTTATTGTCGACTACGGGTGCGTTTCAATATGATAAAGTGAAGCCTTTATACGTCCTCTGCTGGACCACAAGCCACAATCCTCCTCAGTTTTCTGAGATTTTAGGGCATGAAAATGCCAGGCTTTCTCAATGCTTGATGGCGAACTTCACATGTCTGTCGAATTTTTTTTTTTTATTTCTCGGTGCCCGTACATATTAGACGCCCTTTATTATAGAATTCACACAACAATTATTTTATTAAAAAGAAAAGCGAACTTCAGAAATTAAATAAAATGTAATCCTCAAATGATTAGAGCGTTGCCTTTATAAACAGATGCATGTTATAAATAATTTTAGTCATTTTTAAAAGTAGATTTTAAATGTATTTATAACATAAAAACAAATTAGTACGTGGAGTGTGATGATAGGATATCGAACATTAATAATAGATGTAGTTTATTTCTCATAACTAATGAGAAAATAGTCTCTGAATAAAGAAGAAAAAACGCACTATATCAAGGTTTTGGTCAGGGTATCGCCTTAAATTACAAGGACTGTTAATTAATCGGTAAATAATTCCCAAAGTTTACACAAACTGTGTGTAAATAACGGCACATTGTTCATCTCTTTCCAAACACGCTTCCTTTCGTCAATTTACGTTATAACATTTTTTATAATACAACTATTATTATATATTTTAATATATAGGTAGACTGCAATTTTAGCGATTTTGTTGATATTTACTGAATATCCTTTAAAATTTAATGTGCATGTTAATGTAAATATTACTAGCCAGATTTTCAAACTTTGGAGTGACTTTTAATTGAAAATTCTTCCTTGAAGGATATGTTGCAGGTGTAAGTCTAATAATTATTAAGTTTACACGTAACTTGGCGTTATGCTGTTTCGCCAGTCACAGAGTCGAGCTCTTCTCAAGTACTGGTTATTTTGACCTTGAAAAGGATTTTGGTGCCAATAAACTAACTTATTATTAATAAAACTACTTATTAATTCATAATGACTATGTTTGATTTTCGAAATCAATAAAATATTGTTAATAGAGTATAGTTTAAAATCAGTTAGATAGTTTACTTACATATTTAAAAATGTAAGTGGACCAAAGTTTTATATAAATTGATTTAATCAAAGTTAATTTTAATATATTATTAAACATAATAAATGGTGATTAGATTTGTAAAAGTTATCAAAATAACATTTAATATTTACACGACGATAAATTAAAAAATATTAATACTACTAAAATAAGGTATACATTTACTACATCATAACATCAGTTGACTCGTTCAATAAATTAAAAAATTATTAATATTAAACCCACATCAAATGATAACAAATCAAAGACAGTGACATTTAAATTAGAACAACTTTTTTTTAGAAATGTTTTAAAGTGAAACTTTTATCTAAATCCGAGCGAAATGTTTTAAAGTAAAATTAATAGTTATTGCTCTGCAGTATAATGCCTAATGCTCTAAACACTTACGTAACGTACTGTTATACAGGGGCTTCACGAAATGTCTTTTAAAAAACTATTTAGAAATTACAACTGTATTTTATTATAAAAGACACAAATTAAAATTGAATTTGAGAGGCGAGTATTTCGGATGAGAGTGTATGACGGACTGACTGGTATTGCTAATCTTGAAAATGAGAAAGTACTGAAGCTACTAAGAGAGTGCTGACCGTGTGCTTTGTGTCAGCAGATCCCTATAAAGGGATCTATAACAACCCCCGTTAAGAAACTCACCCTTGGTGAGTTTACGGCTACTCTATGCGTAGCTGTGGTTGATCAGCGTGATGATGACTTTCTGTATTTTCTTTGTTAAAATTAAATGCTCTCTGAAAGACTTTCCTCTCTTACAAATTATATAGGTTATAAAAGATATGCAAAGTGCTACAGATATAAGACTTATTATAGAAACTAACATTATACAAATTTGGACTTTCTAGGGTGTCTAGTCGTTTGATAATCTGATCGGAATCAGTGTCGCGATTTTAAATTTTCTAAATTCAAGGTTTTACATTTATAGAAGACGTAAGGTTAACTGAAATTTGTTAAAGTTACTTAACTTACAACAGCTATCATTAATTATATTAAAATCCGAATATATTCCGGAACATTTATACTAGGGTAGAGCTTAGTTTCTAATTTCAGATTCTTATGGAAGCTACGCAATCAGGTGGAATTGTGAGTAAACCCGTACCGGATAGAGTGTATTCGGTTAAATTGTTACTACTCCATTGATAACTTAGTGGGTTTGGTTTGAACAAAAATCCATTTGTTGTTGTATAGTTTATGCCATATATCCAGATCACCGGAAATAAGTCTAAATGGACAGTTATCTGGGATTGATATCAAGGCTTTCGTCATAATTTCTATTTCACAGGGTACATTATTGGATACTGTAGCTACATCTATAACATCACAAAGGTAGGTATTTGTCGGGATATTTTACAATTATTTATGTCTTGTAGATAAACATAACTTGTTTTATCTTTGCTTAGCGCTACAAACTTTTCAGAAGGGATGATCATGGCAAAGAGTTTGCTCGATCTTGAGCATGTGGAGTTAGCAAGGGTAGGTTTTATATATATTATTCCTAACAAACTAAAAGGGTAATTTTATGATAAAAATAAACATTGTCTAAATAATAACATACTAAATCGGCAATGTTAATTAAAGTATGAATGTTGCTTAATTCTAGAGATATTGGAAAATCTTTGTATTTTGGCATAATTCTTAGGTTACTAATTATATCATTATACATTTGAGTTGGGCTTAGTATAGATGGATGTAAGGTGTTGGTTTTTACAAATAAAATTGAGTTTAACAAATCTTCAACTTTGAAGGACATTGTAAGTAAATTAGATAGCAAGTATTTAAAACATTTGATAGTTTCGTTTGAAAACTGAGTATATTTAACATTTCAGATGCGTTTTAACAGTAGAAGATAAGAGTTCAGTGGCTATTTATTTATTTGATTGTCATTTAGTTCCTCCAGGGATTTATTAACATTAGAAATAGCGGATTTAGAAACTAAGATATGCCTTTTGATAGATTCTGCTAGTTTATTTTCATTATTAAACAGAGCATGAATAGCTTTGTTGTAGTTTTCAGCGTCATCTTCATCCAGTGTACCGAAAATGTGTTTAAATACCGTGCCAATACCTGAGAACCAGGCAGATCTCTTGGACATACCGTTTAAGATAATATGGGAAATCGCATTAAAATCTCTTAGGATGTCGTTGTAAAGTGCTTCTAGGGGTTGTAACATATTTTCACACTGAGTATAATCTATTTCGGCACTCTCACGACACTGAAATCGGACTATTTTAAATACTTCATGAATGTTTTCCAAATGATGTTGGATTGGATGTACGTCTACTGGTATAACGATGTGAAATTGATCATTAATTATCCTCAATGTACCAACAGGGTCGAAGAATATACCAGGGCTCTTGTCGATGCGTTCAACATATTGACCATTGCCGGTTGCAAGAATAATAGCACAAAATGCGATGGTGGTTCTTTTAAATAATAATTAAAATCTCACTAAGTCTAGATTTTATAATAATGTGTATATATAAAAAAAGCAAAGTGTATAAATTAATTGTAGGTATTAAAATATATGTCTTAAAACGAATGTAATTTTGATATTTAAGAACTTATCTCATGAGCAGTTTTACTTCGTCGAAGTGGTGTTTAACATGGCGTCTGTTAATAAGGAGAGTAAGGGTATTATTACTGTGGACCTTGACGACTTTGTAAGGCCCCTTCCAAATAGGGAGGGGCTTTGCGAAGACGAGATGATTTCATGTAGACGTAATCTCCTATTTTATATTTGACCGTGCAGAGTTTCTGTCGTAGTATGTTTTAGACCTTTCTTTTGAAATTTGTATATTTTGTAGGGCTTTCTCTCGAAATCTTTAATCGATGCTGGAGCATTTTGATGTAATCAGGATAGGTAACGTTACCTTTTGATTCGAAAATAGCATCGGAATATACTTATGACCAAAAGAAGTTCGTAAGGAGTGAACTGAGTTGTTGTATGGACGTTACTGTTGTGCTTCTAATTGCTGTATAGACGTATTTGTGCCAATCGGTTTGGTTTTCGTTCACGAAGGACTTAAGATACTCTTTCAAAGTGGCATGGCTCCTTTCGAGAGCACCTTGAGTCTGGGGATGATATGGAGAAGACCATATCTGTCTTATTTTAAAAATTCACATGTGCGTTTGAAAAGGTCAGCCGTAAAATTTGTTCCTTGATCGGTGATTATTGATTTAGGGATCCCAAATTGTGAAATGAAGTGAACTAGAGCTTCACATGTTTCTTCTGCGGTGACATTGGAAATTGGATAGGCTGTAGAAAATTTGGTTAGATCATCTTGGAGTGAGTATAAATCAGGTTTGTGAAAACCCGCTTCGGGTAAGGCCTACTATATCTAAACTTATTTTCTCAAATGGGCGAGTAGAAGTGGTTGTGATTTGCATAGGAGACCGGTTAATCTTGCGTAATGGTTTATTTGTTTGGCAAAGTTTGCAATTTGTACATACCTCTCTATATCTGCATGTTTTTCCAATAATAACGTTCTTTAATTCTATTATACATTTTATTTGATCCTAAGTGACCGGCTATTGGTATATCATGATTTTCTTTTAGAATTTTCGATATCTCTGTTGGTACGGGGTATATTATGGAGTTATGATGTATATTTATTGTTATATTTGTATTGTTATATAAATACATAAGCATGCCGTATATTTTGACAAACGAATGTTGTTCGAACAGATTCTTAAAATCAGAAACTGCGATTTCACTGATATTACCTGAAAGTATAATGTCGTCTAGCGGCTTTTAAGGTCTTGAAGATTTCAGGATAGGAACAGTCATCAAAATAATATACTTTTGAAGAGAAGATAATAAATTTTGCCTTTAGACTCTATCTTTTAAACAGTGAAGTTCTCGTTCTTCGTTTAAGACCTTTGTGTCACTTAAACCGGAAAGAATATCTTCAAGGTAGGGATTTGATTCGTCAAAATCGATAGATACAGGGACTAGGATTGTTTTGCAGTCACTTTTTAAAAGGCTCTCATTATACTCTTTTATATAAGTATTAAATGTCTCATCCTTTTTGAAAACGTTTTAAGGAATATAGAGTAATCGTCGTTGCAGTGGGCCAAGTTATTTTCAGAGTCTTTATTTGATTCATTACAGGAATTTTGTGGGATTTTGCGTCTAATGGAATTGAATCAGTGTGTTCAGGATTCAGGAGTTCCGATGGGCTGAGATCCAAGTCACCCAGTTCAATGAGTTCTTCGAGAATGTCTGAAGGAAGTTCGGAATCTTGAGTAGTTTGGGGTTCTTCGTGGGAGGTGGAAGGTTGCGGATCTGAGATAGTATCATTTTACAACCGGATTAACAGAAACAGGATAATGCGTCTGCGTTACTGTTAATTTTGCCTTTTTGTATTCGACCTCGTAGTCGAACTCTTCTAATTTTGCCTCCACCTTACTAATTTTGACCCCGGGTCTTTGCAGTTAAATAACCACTTAAGTGGGCGGTGGTCAGTAATAATTTTAAAACGACGGCCATACAGGTATGCTAAATACTTTAGTACCGAAAAAATTGCTAAGCATTCCTTTTCTGTTATACTGTAGTTACACTCTGCTTTATTTAAAGTTCTTGAAGCATAAGCGACAGGTCTATCATTCCTATGGGACCCTGTGATAATATGGCCTGAAATAGCAAAGTTTGATGCATCACAAGTCAACACGAAAGGTTTTGTAAAGTCTGGGTAGGCTAATATTGGAGCAGTAGTCAAGCAATTTTAGAGTTTCGAAGCTAATTGTTGCTCATTTTGCCAATCGAAAGGACATTTTCTTCAGAAGGTTTGTAAGAGGTTTTGCAATTTTGGATAGATTTGGTATAAATCTTCGATAGTATGACGCTAGTCCCATGAAAGATTTGATGTCTTTTGGACATCGAGGTTGAGAAATTGTTGAACAGCTTTAATTTTCTCTGGGTTTGGCTTTACCCTCGTTGGTAATGATATGACCATATGATACTTCCTTTCGGAGAAATTCACTTATCTGGCTGGAGCTTAAGATTGAAGTGTCGAGTCTGTCAAAAACGTTAGAAAGATTATTTATGTGTGTTTGAAGATCATATGAGTAAATAACGATATCATCTAGGTAGACGAAGCACTGGAGTCCTTGTAAGCCAGATAGGGCAGTGTTCATCAACCTTTGGAATGTTGAAGGGGCGTTTTAGCCCAAAGGCATCCTTGTGAATTCAAAGTGTCCTTGCGGACGGAGAAGGCAGTTTGGAGCATCCTTTTCGGACATTCTTATCTGGTGGAAACCAGAAGCAAGATCTAAAGTGCTAAAATATTACATTTCCCTAACTGGTCAAGAATTCTGTTATGTTGGGTATCGGATAGGAATCTCCTATAGTGATGTCGTTCAGACGACGGTAATCTATGACTACGCGCCATTTACGTTGCCGGACGCATCGGTTTTCTTTGGTACTATCCAAATTGGTGATGACCAGGGTGATGTCGAAGGTTTGATGATGCCATCGTCAAGCATTTTATTGTTGGCGTTCTACTTCTGGCTTATGAATGTCAGGAAGCGGTAAGACTTAGTGTTAATTGGTATAGAAGATGAAGTAGGAATTTCGTGTTGCAAGACGTTTGTGTTAGTTAATTTGTCGCCAGGCAGATGAAAATATCAGATAAGTACAGCAAAGATCGCATAGTGCTTCTTTCTCTTCTTTGTTTAGGTGTGACAATCTTAAAGATTTAGAGTTTGATCGGTGCGAGTAAGGGCGTTATTTCGTGAACCGTCCGAAGAAGTATAAAAGATTTGATGATTATATTTATTTTCCAAAGGTTGTAGCGTTAATTTTAGATCGGAATCGACGATTAATTCGCTTTCGGAAGTATTTACAACGGAAATATTAATTCTTGAATTTGACTTCACTTTTACGATGCAGTTAGCTATTAGGAGCGAGTCTACGGGGTTCTGATCGAGAACAAGTCCTTCTTTAATGTCCGGATTTCTAACAGAACACTCTATGATAGTTTCACATCGAGGTGCAATAGTATAGACTGGCTTAGTGAAACAGAGCTCTATTTCATCTTTATATATTTTTAGGGTGTTGTTGTCATAATTAATTTTGCAATTTAATTTGATAAGGAAGTCGCTACCGATGATTCCATCATACGGCAAATCAAGCGCCGGAAGTACGTAGAAGTTATGTTGGTAGGAACAAAATTCAATTGGGATGTGACCAAGGGATGTAACAGAGTCATTTCCTATACCAATTATTTCTATAGTATTGTTGTTTATTTCAGGCATTTTTTCTGCAGAATCTTTAATAATACTGATAGCTGCGCCGGTATCGACGAGCAAGGATAAGGATTTCGACGAGACAGAGTTTGAACTTTTATAAAAGGTAAGTATTTTTGATGGATTTGTAGAGATGTTATATATTTTAATATTGTTTTCTTTCTTTTCAGATGCAGAGACGAAATACTCTTCGATATGACGCCGTTGATAGGCTGTTTGGTAATTGAAGTAGAATTGTTAATTTTCAATCTGTCGGTTTGGGGCTGGATACCCTGTCGGTTAGATTGACTTGGAACAGGAATAGATGCAGGAGACGAAATATTCTTCGATATGACGCCGTTGATAGGCTGTTTGGTAATGGAAGTAGCATTATTAACTTTCAATCTGTCGGTTTGGGGCTGGATACCCTGTCAGTTAGATTGAGTTGGAACGGAATAGAAAATGAGCGAAATGCTGTGTTATGATTGGCAATGGGGTGAGTATCGGCTGCTATTTAGTCTTCCCGTGCGATACTGGACGGAAATCCTCCGCGTTTAAATGATGGTTGGTGTTATCGACATTTTGATCGTCTGCAATAGCAGCATTGATATACTGATTACGATTCGGGAAAGTGTGAGGCGGTGGACCATTATTATTGTAGTTACGATTAACATTATTACTATAATTGTTTTGAACATTACCAAATCGTCGTTGATTATTAGACTCGCGTTTGCGGCATGTTTCTAATGTATGACCGGTATTTTACAATATCGGCACTGGATAATCAGTTCTGAAGAAGAGGACCCAGCTGAATTATTAAAGCCTCTCTCGCGTGGTTGTTTGGTTTTGTTGAAAATTACGACTAGTAAAGCGTCTTTGGTTTGAATCCTGGGTATTTGTTTGACTAAGATGGCGTCGAGTCACCTGGAATATTTTTTCTTCAGACACGGCAAAATTAATAGCATCATTGAGCGTATCGGGATCGCGGCATCGAACTACTGTTGATAGACGAGGATTTAAGCCAACCACGAAAGTGTGTAACGCTAAGTCCTGCATTGCCGCGAGACGGCCTGCCAGTTCTCCCTTTTTAGTAGGTATTGATATATTTATTTCTGTTAATAATTTAGACAAACACGTCTCTATTCGTAGGGCGTACTGGTTGACCGTTTCGTTATTGGACTGACGACATTCTTGTGGGTCTGAGAGCAGTGCAGCGTAATGTTTTCTGTCACCGAATTGGGATTTAAGAAAGTCTTCTAACTGTGACCAAGATTCAAATATTTTAATCGAGCACGCACTTTCAGCGCGTCCTTCTAATTGACTAAGTATGTATTTTAAAAGAATATCCTGTTGTTGATCTGACGCGAGGTTCATAGCATTACTACAGTTATTAATAAATGGCATTAATTTTCTCGGTTGCCGTCAAACTTACTTATAAATTTACAAGAATATTGAGATCTATGTTTGGTGTCGAAATAACCGGTGTAGGTTCGTCTTTAGGCATTGTGACGGACGAGGTTAGTCAAAACAAAGATAAGGTACTCGGCGTTTCGCGTGGGAGTAGTAGCGATAAGGCGTTGCACTGGTCTCGAATACAAGCAATGGCACACAATTAAAATATAATATTTAAAAGACACTTGATATACAATGAATTATGCTAAAATGAATGAATGACAGTGTAATTGAAATATGAATTAATTTTATTTATTTTTTTTATTTTTTTTTTGATTGACTGTTTAAATAAATTAACTTATATTTTGTAAAGTTTATAAAATATTCAGTATTATTCACAATATTTAAGACTGTATCATTATAATATTCGTATAAAACTGGAGCGGACTTACAGGAACATGTCGGGTTTATGTACTTGTATTTTTTTTTGATCAGGATTCAGGAACACGGCGACAGCGTGAAAACAGCAGTGTGCAGCACTGCTGACTTCGTAGACTCGGTTTGCGAATGATGTGCAGATGCTGGGTGGTATTCTTCTTCTACTTTCTTTTCTTTTCTTTCAGTTGTATGACTTCTAGCATAAATTTTCATGCGGCCAGGCGGGTATCGTTTTCGGAAGTTCAGCGAAGAAACGAGTTTTAAGCAGTAAGTATTTATAGAATCACAACACAGAATGTTTTAGTAATTGCACAATTGAGTCCTCAGAACCAAGGACCTTTTATAGATCCTTCACCGTTGCCACCAATGTTATACAGGGGCTTCACGAAATGTCTTTTAAAAAAAACTATTAGAAATTACAACTGTATTTTATTATAGAAAGACACAAATTAAAATTGAATTTGAGAGGCGAGTATTTCGGATGAGTGTATGACGGACTGACTGGTATTGCTAATCTTGAAAATGAGAAAGTACTGAAGCTACTAAGAGTGCTGACCGTGTGCTTTGTGTCAGCAGATCCCTATAAAAGGGATCTATAACAGTACGTACGTGCCACAACAGCAATAGGTACTTCTCATCACATATTTTGGACTATTAAAAATAATATTTGTAACTAACTGTGGCATTATTTAAAAACAAACATAAATAATTTCCTGGAACCCTGGTTCCGCGCAACCTAAGGGTTCCACCTAAAGGTACCACTTTAAGAATCTCTGTTATATTATGCAATCCCGTCGCTCTACTGTTTCTTGCTCCAGGAGATCGAATAGTGTGTGTGGTAACAAATGGTTTATGCACGGCATAGGTGAACAGTGGTCGATGTGTGTTTGTAGAACTTGAAAACGTAGTATAATTACTATAACCTATAAGGCATTCCACTAAGACCGCACCTTCATTTGGAGTTGCCTGCTACGGCCACTTATCACGAGGTGGATTACATGCCGATATGTTTCTTATCATTCGATATCAAGAAGATCTGTTTTTTTTTTTGCGAGCAACTATGAAAGTCCCGCAAGACCAGTATCACTGCGACTGGTAAACAAATTTACGCGGATATACAACCTAATCGCATCGCTATTACGGCCTATCATGTAGTGATATTTGATAAATACTATTTTAGATAAAGTTCAAAGTCAGGACTCCGTGGCGCAGTGGCTTAGCAATGAGTTGTTGCGCTAGGGGCCGCGGGTTCGAATCCCGCACGGAACAAGTATTTTATGGCCTACGAATAATTGTTCCGGGTCTAGATGTTTGTCCTCGTGCAATTTATGTTTGTAAATTTATGTGTGAAGGTAACGTTTTTAAGAAGGATAAGGACTCATACAGGCTCTTACATATTTAATTTAATTTTTGTCAGGTGCACGCATCAAATAATCTCGATAACTCTACAATCGACCTCAATACTTACAGTAGGAGAAGCAAAGGAAGCCTAGATTTTTCCTCGATGCTCACATACAGAAACTTGGAGATATTCAGCAGAGGAGCAATTTAAAACATCAGACTTTATTTTTTATAACTGGACGCGACACACAGCAATGGTGAGCCCAGACTGAAACCTGCTATCAAGAAGAGAATACAGGAAAGTAATTAAGCGTAAGTTCTTGTTTACATCAATCTTTAAATTAATTGATGCTGGGTGGAAGAAATCTTGCCAAGTAAATTTATAATCACGCATATACATGAAGCGTAAGGAAAAAAGTATCATGTTGAATAAAACCAATTTAGTTCAATTGTTGAAATGTTAAGAAGTAAATTATTATTAAAAGCAAGGAACCAACTGCAGCGATCTATATTTTATAAATAAGAACAACAATCTAGCATTTATTGCAGGCGTCCTATTGGTATTATTACATAAAATGATCCCTTCGCGAATGAACATAAATCTAACGAAACCTTACACTTCAAAATCCATAAAGCTGATTGGACTACATAAGTTCACAAAGAAACAGACAAACGTACATACATATAACTGTGTTTATATGTTGTTTTAAGTATTTTTAGTAAATTTTTTTGCATAACTAAAAGATTCCATCCTGCTCAGATTGCGCGCGGATTATAATATATTTAGTTATTTCAGTTATTTGAATAACCCTATATTCCGCATTTTAAATAGTTATACTTATATAGCAACTCAGACTATTGTAGCGTTTTTAAGCTAGTTAATTTAATTTTTTTATGAGATTCAAGCACTAAGCTTTCAAATAGTTGACTTAAGGTGAATTGTACAAATAGACATTATATTTTATTCTTAGAATAAATCGCCATTTACTCTAGAATAAATAAATTTTACGTTTTGCTATTTGCAATTCTAAGAATAACGATCCTATTCGGGAATAGTTACTTAACCACCATTTCGCACTGGATAACAGAGTTATTCCAAGAATATTTTAATGGCGGCATATTATATTTCTTTGCTAATATCACTGTCAGTGTCAGTTTCAGGCTAATTTCATCAGATATATTATTATATATTGCGTTTATCCTCACTCATTTTGTATTTTAAAACAACGAATATTATAAAGAAATTAATACACAAAATAAAAACTAACATAACGAATAAAACTTCAAATCTCGCAAACATTGTCACAAGTTGACGACTATTTTTGACACCATTATACTAAAACAACGAGTGGACATAATACAACCTTTTACATCGTCCCATAATAGAACAATATTTATTTGCCGGGTATTACATTTGTTCATCATTCTGTCTGCTACTCGCGTATGTCGTTATTCCAAGCGCAGCTATAATTTAGATTGCACGGAAAAATGATACACGATTTTACTCGAGATTTAAATTGTGGAATGCCTAATACGCTCAATTTATACTCGATTAAATGTAATCCCTGGTATATTTAATCGAGTATAAATTGAGGTTTGATCGAATCCACCCTAAAGTGACTATAAATAAATACTGCAGCTACTTTGTTTGCTAAAGTAACAATAATGCTTTTTTTTATGTTAGCGCTTTGTTTCTTTTCATCTTTAGCAAGAGGAATCCTGGCCTGCTTGCAGACAGAGTGCCATCACTCTAGCTACAATAAGGCCAGAATTCGATTAAATATACGAGGGATTACATTTAATCGAGTATAAATTGAGCTTATTAGCCATTCCACAATTTAAATCTCGAGTAAAATCGTGTATCGTTTTTCCGTGCAATCTAAATTATAGCTGCGCTTGGAATAACGACATACGCGAGGAGCAGACAGAATGATGTACAATTTTAATACCCGAAAATAGATATTGTTCTATTATGGGACGATATAAAAGGTTGTATTATGCCCACTCGTTGTTTTCGTATAATGGTGTCAAAAATAGTCGTCAACAGGTGACAATGTCGAGTTGTTTGTGAGTTATGTTTGTTTTTATTTTGTGTATTAACTTCTTTATAATATTCGTTGTTTTGAAATACAAAATCAGTGAGGATAAACGCAAAATATAATAATATATCTGATGAAATTAGACTGAAACTGTCACCGACAGTGATATTAGCAAAGAAATATAATATGCCGCCATTAAAATATT
The DNA here is from genome assembly GCA_029286625.1 of Parnassius orleans. Taxonomy (NCBI): domain Eukaryota; kingdom Metazoa; phylum Arthropoda; class Insecta; order Lepidoptera; family Papilionidae; genus Parnassius; species Parnassius orleans. The sequence goes on along the minus strand of JAGSMP010001544.1, from coordinate 16,458 downwards.
CTTGGAATAACTCTGTTATCCAGTGCGAAATGGTGGTTAAGTAACTATTCCCGAATAGGATCGTTATTCTTAGAATTGCAAATAGCAAAACGTAAAATTTATTTATTCTAGAGTAAATGGCGATTTATTCTAAGAATAAAATATAATGTCTATTTGTCCAATTCACCTTAAGTCAACTACTTGAAAGCTTAGGGCTTGAATCTCATAAAAAAATTAAATTAACTAGCTTAAAATGGTACAATAGTCTGAGTTTAAATAAAACTAGTTTTACGGATTTTATCGCGTATATTAACTTATTTTTATATTCCCGACGTTTCGAGTACTTTACAGCACCCATGGTCACGGGGGGACTGAGGTATTTGACGTCCCAATGTCATAGTTAACCACGGTTACCTCCAGATTAAAAATTATTAATTTTTGTTCCGATCTACGCAGTATGAACACAGTATCTTTAATAATTTAATCTGGAGGTAACCGTTAACTGCATTGGGACGTCACTCCAGTCCCCCCTGGACCATGCTGCTGCTGGCGTCAGGAATAAAAATAAGTTAATATACGCGATAAAATCCGTAAAACTAGTTTTATTTAAATGTGTAGTGTTCGCGTAAATATAAGAAATCATTAAATAGTCTGAGTTGCTATATAAGTATAACTATTTAGAATGCGGAAGATAAGGTTATTTAACTGAAATAACTAAATATATTATAATCCGCGCGAAATCTGAGTAGGATGGAATCTTTTAGTTATGCAAAAAAATTGACTTAAAAATACTTAAAAAAAAAACATAAAAACACAGTTGTATGTATGTACGTTTGTTCGTTTCTTTGTGAACTTATGTAGTCCAATCAGCTTTATGGATTTTGAAGTGTAAGGTTTCGTTAGATTTATGTTCATTCGCGAAGGGATCATTTTATGTAATAATACCAATAGGACGCTCGCAATAAATGCTAGCTTAAAGCGCGTTCTTATTTATAAAATATAGATCGCTGCAGTTGGATCCTTGCTTTTAATAATAATTTAATTCTTAACATTTCAACAATTGAACTAAATTGGTTTTATTCAACATGATACTTTTTTCCTAACGCTTCATGTATATGCGTGATTATAAATTTACTTGGCAAGATTTCTTCCACCCAGCATCAATTAATTTAAAGATTGATGTAAACATGAACTTACGCTAAATTCCTTTCCTGCAGTCTCTTCTTGATAACAGGTTTCAGTCTGGGCCTACCATTGCTGTGTAAGCCGCATCCAGTTATAAAGAATAAAGTCTGAGGTTTTAAATTGCTCCTGTTCTGTATATCTCGAAGTTTCTGTATGTGAGCATCGAGGAATAAATCTAGGCTTTCCTTTGCTTCTCCTACTCGTTAGTAGTGGAGGTCAATTGTAGAGTTATCGGGATTATTTTATTCGTGCACCTGAAAACATTTTTATTAAATATGTAACAGCCTGTACGAGTCTTGACTTTGAACTTTATCTAAAATAGTATTTTTTATCAAATATCGCTACATGATATGCCGGAAACTGTTTCAGTAGAGCCACGGGGTTATATAATAAAGTAGAGATTCCTAAAGTGGTACCCTTAGTTAGAACCCTTAGGTTCCGCGAAACCTCAGGGTTCCCGGAAATTATTTATTTTTGTTTTTAAGTAATTCCACAGTTAGGTACAAATATTATTTTAATAGTCCAAAATATATGATGAGAAGTACCTATTACTGTTATGGCACGTACGTACGTTACGTAGGTAGTTAGCGAGCATTAGGCATTATACTGCGGAGCAATAATTATTAATTTTACTTTTAAAATATTTCACTCAGGTTTAGATAAATGTTTCACTTTTAAAACATTTCTAATAAAAAAATTGTTCTTATTTAAATGTCACTGTCTTTGATTTGTAATCATTTGATGTGGGGTTCTATAAAATAAAAGGGATTTGGCGTTCCATTACCTTTAAAGTGTAGGAATCCCTGTAATATTAATTTTTTATAAATTTATTAATTTATTATAAAAATGTTCATGAATGTACCATAAAAAGTTTTATGAAATTGTGGCAGTTTTTGTCCAAGAAAAACATAAAAATTATGAGACCCCGCTATATAAATTCCGATGCAATCGAAAACTTTTTCAGTCAGCCGATGAGTACGCAAATAATGTATAAATATAGATATGTGGAGGATGATCTAAGAACTTTTCTTAATGGTTTAGTTATTTCTCGTATGTTTTTTACTAGCTACACCGGCCATACGATAAGGTGTTTTTTTGAAAAGTATATAAAACACGCGAAAAACTTTCGGACGCTTAAATTAACGAACATTTATATTTTTAAGGAGGATAACGTTTTTCGATAGTATGTATGTATGTATATCTAAACGGCTTAATTGATTTTAACATATGAGGTGTCGTTAGATTCGTCTTAATTGTGGGGTGACCTAGGCTATTTTATAATATTTATATATTGCATCTGCAAATACGAAAAGGAAGGGAAGGTTTGTTTCAGTAAACTTTTAACGCAGTCCTTTTTTTAAATTACTGTTTGAACCATTAAATTATTTATATAGATAACTTTATGTCATGAAAGTGTTAAATTTTCACATTACCGGTTATTACAATTTTGATGTAATTTTACAAATTTTACAATGAAATTAATTAATTTTTTATAGATAATAAGCAATAACATTTTGGATATAAAAATTGTTACAAAATTAAGGAATGTGTTTTATTGATGATACAGAAAAGCGTGGTAGTTATGAACAAAGAAGTATAATACAATAGCACTCATAAGCAGGGTGTACAACGAGTAATAGATAAGAGTGGCAATGACCGTGTTCAAGTATTAATAGATAAGAGGAAAGACTGAACTCTTCTGAGTCACAAGACTTTCTGAGTCATTACGAATCGTCTCGCATACAGACTCGACGATTTCCAGCCTCCCGAACAAGCCGGTTTCCGAAAAGGCTTTAGTATCACAAACCACTTACATACCCTTCGGCAAATTGTAAAGAAGACCGAAGAGTACAATCTGCCACTTTGCCTAGCGTATGTGGACTATTAGAAAGCCTTTGGTTCCGTCGAAATGTGGGCAGTCCCTTCAGCGGTGCCATGTTGACTGTCAGTATATCAAAGTGCTGATGTTTGTACAGTAGGGCTACGATGGCTATTCGAGTAGAGAATCAGAGTACGAAACCTATCCAACTGCAAAGATGTGTAAGACAGGGTGACGTTATATCCCCGAAACACTTCACCGCTGCATTTGAAGATGTTTTCATGCAACTGGGCTGGAAAGGATACAGTATTAACATTAATGGCGAGTACATCACTCACCTTCGATTTGCCGACGTTATAGTCCTTGTGGCAGAATCGCTGGAGGACCTAAACACTATGCTCAATGACCTCAATAGTGTCTCCCAACGGATAGGTCTTAAGATGAACATGGACAAAACAAAAACAACATGGACCGTACTTTGTGGCATTCCTTGAGGCCTATGTTCAGCAGTGGACTTGTGAAGGGCTGTAATGATGATGATGATTTTAAAAAAAGACTCGATTGGTAACTTTAAACCACGAGCGAAGCGTTACCGATGATTTCATGACTTCCGTGTTCGTTGAATAAAACTATTTTTTACGGATTTTATCGCGTTTAATTTTACTAATTTTGATTCCCGACGTTTCAACGTCAACGAAAAGGGCTGATCTTACTTGATATCTGTTGAACGGCGAATGTGAGCAGACACGCTCACCGACTGATGATGACCAGAGACTTCGTTCTCCAGACGCAGTCGTGGACCTTGATCGCACACCGCCTTGATACTTGCTGTGTCACTGGTTTCTTGATAGCACAGTAACTGTTACGCAATTACGCGCCACGTGTTCTAAAGATCCGATAGGTTACTGAGCAGATATGGTCACGGGGGGGACTGAGGTGTTTGACGTCCTAATGTCATAGTTAGCCCGGCTACCTTCAGTTTTTTGAATATTAATTTTTGGTCTTTTTCGTCTTGGGTGCTGTAAAGCACCCGAAACGTCGGGAATCAAAATTAGTAAAATTAAACGCGATAAAATCCGTAAAAAATAGTTTTATTCAATGTTTAGTGTTCGCGTAAATATAAGAAATCATTCCGTGTTCGTGTTTATTAGCGGTATTCCGGAATCAGCCATCTTAATTTTCTAAAATGTAATAATATAAAACTGTCAAAATTAATGCGAATGGCATATCTCAACACAAATCAAACTTCACCTTATCAAACTTTATCAACACAACATGATAACATGGTCTAGACTCAAGTTTCACATTGCGAAGTTTAAGCTGACACTCAAGATTCCTTCTACAGGCCAAGTCCCGTGACTCATGTTAATCAACTTAACGTTTATTTTCGTTTTTATAGATTTCTATTAGATTCTACGATTGTAGAAAGTCAACATGGCTAACCCCACTAAGCGGACCAGCAACGGACACGTTCGGCGGAAGTGAAGAGTAATCATCGGCAAATCTTCTTCGCGCGGCTTCTTACAATTTATGCTAGGACTAAAGTTGAACTAGCGGTCAGATGACCCGTAGCATCCAAGTATGCCTATGTATTAGGAAATGGGGTAAGTTGAAATAATACGCGAACACTGTGAATATTATTCCATTTATTAAACATAGAAACATTTCTTTTCATTCGAACAATAAGCTGAACACAAAAATACAAAATAATGAATTTAAATGACAGATTCTAAAACAAATTCTCACTGATGACTACAAAAGAACTCAACAAAAGAGACTTCACAACGAGATATTATAATATGCCAAAATAATCCTAAGGTACTTTCGATCGAAACAAGTAGCGATCCGAACTTCAAATATGAACATTCAAAAGAAGTTTATTGTGGATCGGATCCTTTTGTGTATAATTTATTAGAATTAAAACATTAACTTAATCCAGAGAAGTAATCTATAAAAAAACTAGCAATATATTTCTATGAATAAAGAAAAACTTATTTTACCATTTTTGGCAATCTTGCGGGTAAAGTGGAATTATAGATCTGTGACTTATTTATAAATCAGATCGTGACAATGTTTTTCATCTGTCATTGAGTGGTAGGACTCCTTTCATACCCAAGATTACGTGTGGGTAGGTACTACCCTCTTACTTAATGCAGACGCCAAACAGCACTGCTGTATTCCGGTCTGAAGGGTATGTAGAGCCAGTATAGTTACAGTGTGTGTGAGGCCTTTCATCTTAGTTCTCAGAGGTTACAACGCATCTGTAACATTTTTGGTTAAATTTGGCTGCATGTGTCCATGGACTGTAGTAACCACTTTCCATCAGCTGGACTGTAATTTCGTTCGTCACTTCAGTTTTATAATAAAATTATGCAATTCCCTTGGTTTTGCATTTGTTCATGGGCGGCGCGGCGGTCCACACTTATCATCAGGTGAGCCGCATGCTCGTTTGGGCTATAGACAAAAATAACTAAATTAAATTTAACACAAGTTAAAAAAAAACTTATTTTTATTTATTGCTAATAAAAAACGTTGTAGTACATAAATTATAAATTACAGAAGTACTCAATGTCAAAATCTCATTCTAAATAATTAAAAGTTAAATTAATTTTCTTTAGAAGGCAGGCGACTGTGCCGCTTTTATGTCATTAAATATAATCTTCGAAAATAAATAGATAAAGTACAGACAAAAATATTAAAATTAGTTTATTTCACATTGTTATTTTATAATTAGCAGAACAATTAGTACATTTAAAGACAGAGCTATGTCAAACAATAATAAAATACTCTGTGCGGTAATAAAAATATTGGCCATGTTTAAGTAATATATTATTATAACACATGATACAAAAGAGAAGTACCTACTGATATAAAAATAAAACAAGTTTTATTCAATGTGGTGGTATTCGTGTAAAATCAAAAAAAATTTCGTCAGTCTCTCTGCTGCTTTGTTACATGTCATTAATGACAATCGTGTATTGTAATGCATTTCCTTAACAATCTTTATTTATATTTCACATTGGGTATTTGTTAATAACCGCAATTAGTGTCAGTTCTATTTATTGAAGTGTGTTTACTAACTGAATAAAACAACATACGTAAGTAAAATTTATAGGAGCCAGATCGTGTTTTTTTTATAGAATAATGATGACTAACGAGCATAAAGTCTACCTGATGGTGAATAGACATCTACATCTATTCTCGATTAAAAATCAAGATGCAAATGCGTAGTCAGCGCCGAGGACTAAGATGGAATGCTTCGTTTCCAGTAAAAGGGTCTTCGGATTTGTACACTCACCATACGAAAAGTAAAAGAAAATTTTAATATGTAATATGTTCAAAATTTTCTAAGGTGAAAAATAAATTCTTATCCAATCAATGTAGTACATAGAAGTCTTTGGTTTTGTGGTTCACTTTTGATTTCCTCCTGCGATTTAATACGTGAAATTTTATTTTCAGACATCCTACAGACAATCCTCCGTGAAACTAATTTTCGCAAGAATTTATAAGGAAATCCAATTATTGTGCCCAGTTTCAAAAATGGCGGATATTTTTATTTGGAAAAACAAACGGCACCGAAAAGCGTTTACAAAAATCTACAAAAACCACTGGACACTTAAAAGTAAATACCATGTGTAGTATTATTTATGAATAGAAAGAAGACAAAAGACCAAAGTTAGTGACACAACACGTGCTTGACTCGCAACGAGACTTTATCAAAGAGTATAATACACAGAACACAATTACTCTCTACCAAGAGAAGAACGCCAACTTCGTACTAAAAAACGGAAACACGTGTTTGTGAGTGTACACTACAAGCGCTACGATGGGCGCCTATATAAAACTTTTTAGCGGGAATTTCAAACCTTTGTATTCTGTAACTTGAACTTTTTATTTAAGGCATATTCGAGTAATTTTGGCTCAAGCCTCACAAACCTATGGGGTAAATTCCCATACATTTGAGAGGTTGAAATAAGTATATTTATGTAATATTATTTTCTGGAAGACAGATTGTTTTATAAACTATACATTATTATTGATGTTTTTGTTGGCATAATATTTCCACGCTTGTTACTGATATATAACACATGTTATTGTCAGAGAGTTATTCTTCACAGAACATTAACGTAAATTTAAATCAGCAAAATTCTCATTGTGAAAACTTAACTCAGCCCAAATACGTGATCTGAAACAGATGCAATTCGAGTCAATATAGTAATAATCCCTACAAATAACGGTCAATAAATTCAAAATGTTTATAGACTTACCACAATATTGTCATAAGGTTTTCTTTTCCTATTATAGAAAACCTGCAGAAAGTGATCAGATGATTTTGTGCTTTTTATTTGCACAACACTTAACTTACTTTCGATGATGATCACACATCGTGCATAAAATTTTGAAATAATGAATTCATTTATAGTCAATATCTTATATAGAGTTAACATTTGACAAAAAATCTTTACTGTATATTCACGACGATATTATGACTGTGTATTCGCCTATAAACGAAGTATTCTGAGCCCATAATAACTGAATTTAAGCAAAAATCAATAATAAATAAAAAATCTAAACTTATGAAATAAATTTCAGAAAATATTTTTAATATGAAAGACGTTGACAAACAAATGTCATTTTTTTTCTTCTATTAATTCATGACTTCTTTTGTTAGAATTCTGCTAATATTTAATAATTTAATTTTAATCGGTTAATAGGTAAATTATTTGTGCAAATCTCAGAGTAATATGTATGTAATTATACTTTAAAGAAAACCAAAAAGTTTAACACAAATTAACATTTTTAGTTTCTTCCATATAATATGAATTTTTGTATCTAATTTTTAAAATGGAAATCTAAAACAATATGAAGGAAAGAAACAGCGATATTTTTTTCTCGCTTTATTTTTACAAGCCCAACACGAACATTGACAAAACCATTATTGTGTGCAGATTTTTCAGCTTTCATACAAAGTTGCATTACCCTGGTATAATATATATTGTAACTATACCAAATTTCTAGTGATAAATACAGACTTTTATTGTCGACTACGGGTGCGTTTCCAATATGAAAGTAAAGTGAAGCCTTTATACGTCCCTCTGCTGGACCACAAGCCACAATTCTAATCGGATTTCTGAGAAGATTTTAGGACATGAAAATGCCAGGCTTTCTCAATGCTTGATGGCGAACTTCACATGTCTGTCGAATATTTTTTTTTATTTCTCGGTGCCCGTACATATTGGACGCCTCTTTATTATAGAATTCACACAATTTTTGGAATTATTTTATTAAAAAAGAAAATCGAACTTCAGAAATTAAATAAAACGTGAATAATATAGATTTTTAAATTATTTATCCATTAGAGTAATCCTCAAATGATTAGAGCGTTGCCTTTAGCAACAGATGCATGTTATAAATAATTTTAGTCATTTTTTAAAAGTAGATTTTAAATGTATTTATAACACATAAAAACAAATTCGAACGTGGAGTGTGATGATAGGATATCTAACATTAATAATGTGCTTTTAGATGTAGTTTATTTCTCATAACTAATGAGATAATAGTCTCTGAATAACGAAGAAAAACGCACTATCGCAAGGTTTTGGTCAGGGTATCGCCTTAAAATACAAGGACTGTTAATTAATCGGTAAATAATTCCCAAAGTTTAAACAAACTGTGTATAAATAACCGCACATTGTTCATCTCTTTCCAAACACGCTTCCTTTCGTCAATTTACGTTATAACATTTTTTATAATACAACTATTATTATATATTTTAATATATAGGTAGACTGCAATTTTAGCGATTTTGTTGATATTTACTGAATATCCTTTAAAATTTAATGTGCATGTTAATGTAAATATTACTAGCCAGATTTTCAAACTTTGGAGTGACTTTTAATTGAAAATTCTTCCTTGAAGGATATGTTGCAGGTGTAAGTCTAATAATTATTAAGTTTACACGTAACTTGGCGTTATGCTGTTTCGCCAGTCACAGAGTCGAGCTCTTCTCAAGTACTGGTTATATTGACCTTGAAAAGGATTTTGGTGCCCATAAACTAACTTATTATTAATAAAACTACTTATTAATTCATTATGACTATGTTTGATTTTCGAAATCAATAAAATATTGTTAATAGAGTATAGTTTAAAATCAGTTAGATAGTTTACTTACATATTTAAAAATGTAAGTGGACCAAAGTTTTATATAAATTGATTTAATCAAAGTTAATTTTAATATATTATGAAATATAATAAATGCAGATTAGATTTGTAAAAGTTATCAAAATAACATTTAATATTTACACGACGATAAATTAAAACAATATTAATACTACTAAAATAAGGTATACATTTACTACATCATGACATCACTTGACTCGTTGCATAAATTAAAAAATTATTAATATTAAACACATCAAATGATAACAAATCAAAGACAGTGACATTTAAATTAGAACAACTTTTTTTTATTACAAATGTTTTAAAAGTGAAACTTTTATCTAAATCCGAGTGAAATGTTTTAAAAGTAAAATTAATAGTTATTGCTCTGCAGTATAATGCCTAATGCTCGCTAAACACTTACGTAACGTACGTACGTGCCACAACAGCAATAGGTACTTCTTATCACATATTTTGGACTATTAAAAATAATATTTGTAACTAACTGTGGCATTATTTAAAAACAAACATATATAATTTCCTGGAACCCTGGTTCCCTAGAACCATGAGGTTCCGCGCAACGTAAGGGTTCCACCTAAAGATACCACTTAGAATCTCTGTTTTATTATGCAATCCCGTCGCTCTACTGTTTCTTGCTCCAGGAGATCGAATAGTGTGTGTGTATATGGTTGTTCGGGAGTTTACGGAATTTTAAAATAATGCAACTTGAATGTGGTCTTGGACGATTGTATTGATCTTACAACAGTTGAGAGGGTAAAGAAAATATTACAACGACAAAGACCCCGTTTGAAATTAACATTAAGTACGGACGTAATTACTACAAGTACGTTGTTTAACTCTTTGCTGAGAAAGAATGCGGGCGCTCAACATGCCCCAGGCGTTGAAATCTTTGATTTCAACCAGAATTAAATGACACCGGTAACGGGCAAATCCGGTTAAATGCCCTCTTGATAATCCCAGTAGAAGTTCTGATGTCTGCAACTCGAACAATGCCATCGGCTCCTGGGTGGTGCAACGACTCTTCCAGCTTCCATTTCAGCGGTGGAAGGTTGTCTTCCTTGACTACCACCAAATCGTTTATCTTTAAGCTATCTTTGCAAGAACGCCATTTCACTCTTTGTTGAAGTTCTGAGACGTACTCCTTGCTCCATCGTTCCCAAAATGCTGACGCAGTTGCTCAATGCGTTGGAATCTGGTTAATAACGGGTGGAGTGATGCTGGTAGTCTGGTTGCGGTAAAGAAGTCAGTGCACGCCCAATTAAAAGATGTCCCGGGTGAGGGCGTACAATCTGCAGGATCTGAAGACAGTGGAGTGAGTGGCCGGGAGTTCAATATTGCTTCGATCTGGGTCAACGTGGTGTAAAGTTCTTCATACGTTAAGTGACAATTGCCCAACACTCTAAGCAAATGATATTTTGTCGATTTGACTCCCTCCCAGAGACCACCGAAGTGAGGTATACGCCGGGATAAAGTGAAAGTTAATATTATCATTGGCCATGCTTTCGCTCAAAGAATCGCAATTGCCCTTTAAAAATTTGGACAAGTCATTGTAGGCACCAACAAAAGAAGCACCGTTATCGGAATAAATATTAACTGGCTTACCTCTTCGAGCTATGAACCTGCAATGCCAGTAAATAGTTATTGCTGGTTAAGTCACCTACCAACTCTAAATGAATCGCCTTGGTAGTGAAACAGACAAAATACATATATAAACCTTTACCAGTCGACACCCACGACCTTGACGAGTCGCGCTCATAACAGGGCCGCATAATCGACTCCTACGGTTTCAAGGAAAGCCACCCGAAAGGAGACGCTGCTGTGGCAAGTTACCCATTAGTGGATTCGAAACCTTACCCTTCATGCGATGACATCGTATACATTTATGATAACAGGCCTTCGCTAGGCTTCGACCACCTATCGGCCAATAAGTATCTCTAATGTTTGCCAACAGTAGCTGTGGGCCTGCGTGCATTACCTTTTGTGTTCATGGTCAAATAATAATTTTGTAAATATATGATTGGACTGTAATAATATAGGATGCTTTTATTATATGAAAATTTAGAATTATCAAGACGACCACCAACACGCATAATTTTATTTTCGTCTAAAAATACATTAAATTTAAGAGTGGGCTTTTCTTAGGTAAATTTTGTTTATTCAGAAGCAAACTGTACTCTGAAAAGGAATCATATTGACACTTTGAAATTATAATATTTAACGCGTTTCGTAATTCTAATTCCGTTAAGTAATTTGAAGGAATAAACTGTCTTTACAAGACATAATGAATCGTAAAACGTAAGCTACGGAACGTACAAGGCGAGAATAATTCGAGAAACGACTAAAATCGATAAAACAATCATTATTTTTGGATGATTAGTGACTGCAGTTAATATAATATCATGACGCGTTTCCGGTAGTGTTTCAACATTCTTAGGCTGAGAAGGCCATTTTGATATGTCATACATTAAAAATCTGGACCTGACCACCACAATCTAAGTCCTGCCAGAGCACTGATATCCACACCACGAGATATTAAGTCTGCTGGGTTCCTATCTGTTGGGACGTGTCCCACTTATAGTCACTGGCCTTATCCAAAATTTCAGCGACACGATTACGCACGAAAGGCTGAAGTTTGCAGGGCAACATTCGCAACCACCCCAAAACAATCGTGGAGTCTGTCCAAAAGACTTGGTCAATTTTAACACGAAGGAATTTACAACCTTCTCATAAAGACGAACTCCTACCAACACCGCACAACTCCAATCGTGGTATTGTTGTGGTTTGATTGAGCTACGGCTCTTAGCCGTTAATAATCGAACCATAACTTTTGTCTTATCGCTGACGCTTCGAACATAAATGCACGCACCGTATGCGCACTCAGAAGCGTCAGTGAAAATATCTGATTAGCAGCACCGGCATGACTCACAGATAACTAGTCGTGGAATACAGATGTTATTTAAAGAGGAGAGATTTGATAATGCCACACCAGCGTTTCTTAATTTCGGGAGACAGTGGTTCATCCATGAAAGTTTGTCTAACCAAACCTTTGTATCAATATTTTCATGGTGATTACATACAGGCTAGAAGACCCAGCGGGTCAATTTGTGCAATCACTGAAAGCAAATCACGCTTAGTATTGCCATCGGGAACTAGTGAATTCAATGGAAAGCAGAGTTCATCTGAATTCGAATGCCAGCCAAGACCTAACAACTTGTCTGGCTCGCGAGAACCAATATTTAGGTCAAGTGATGTGTTGGCAATTTCTGACAGTAACTCAGGATCGTTCGATCTCCACTTTCGCAATGGCATACGAGCAGATGCCAATACTTCAGCAACACCTTGACGTATGGCCTTTGCGTCATCTAAGTCATCAGCACCCGTAAGCAGATCATCGACATAAAAATCATGCATTATGATGTCCGCTATGGCTTTATTTTTGCACTGTAGACCAAGTTGTTTCAGGCAGCGTGTTGCGAAAATGGTGCACTTGCCGTACCGTACGTGACAGTATTTAATTGAAAGGTCTGTATGGGCTCACTAGGACTGTTGCGCCAGACTATCTGCTGAAGGTGCCTGTCATCAGAATGAACGATAATGCACCTGTACATTTTCTCCACATGCAGACAAAACGTATTTATGTTGCCTAAAACGTAACAAGATCGACGTCAAGTCGTCCTGAACTAGGACCGACCATTTGTATTTCGTTAAACGAAATACCTGACGACGTCGGGCAACTTGCATTAAAAACTACTCTAAGTTTAGTCGTAGTGCTACTTTCACGAGTACGCCGTGATGGGGTATAAAATACGCGCCGTTACTTAAATTAGGTCTTTCACAAATTGACATGTGTCCCAGTGACTGATATTCAGACATAACTTCATAATACATCTGCTTGATGTCAGGCTTACATTTTAATCTACGCTCTAAGGAGAACAAGCAATGTGTAGCTCTTTTAAATGAATCTCCTAATAGACAGGTATCTTTTTTGAGAGGTAACCGAACGCAAAACGCCCATCATCAAGACGTGACGTATTTTTTACAAAATGATCCTCACACAACTTTTCCTCAGATGAATAATGAGATGACTTGGGACTTATTTCCTCCAGCTGCCAAAACCGCGTTAAGTCGATTCGAATATCATCTTTATTATCGTCACAAAAACAAGAATCAGTCTTAGCGAAGTTGCATCGTAAGTCATTAGACATCAATGCAGAATGATGAACACTAATTGGACCAGAAACTATCCACCCCAGCCTGGTTTCCTGTAGAATGGGCTTACTTCCTAACAATTCTTTGTGACCTAACAAATCCCAAAAGATCAGCCCGATTAAAATATCTACATCAGCAGGCTTGTAAAATGTAAGGGTCAGCTAAGCAAATATTCGATGGAAGTTGAAAATCACGTATGCTTGATTCACGGCCTGGGGTATTGCTAAATTGATTGCAAAATGAAACAATTAATGTTAGCGGAATAACTATTATCTAACGACTTTAAATGTACACGACACCTTCTGCTTACGTGAGAATACACGCTATTAATGCAAAATCGACTTATCTATGTCGACAAAATCCAAATTTAATCGTTTGCGCATATTCTCAGTTATAAAACTAGATGTACTACCGCAGTCTAATACTGCGCGGGCGATGTGTTCGACGTTATTACAATCAAGTAGTTTTATCAAAGCAGTTGATAATAATACATCTCGTTGTTCACTGCGATGCGCTACGTTTGCCGATAAAGCGACGTTGTTCACATCAGTGCCTGCAGTTGATGTCATTGACGAGTGAGTCCCTGTCCAGTGCCCGTCTCATTCTCGAGCGAGAATTTTTTATTTTGTACGGTATGACGTGCTATCGCTTCAGTCGTGAATCATTGTGTTGTGGCGGCGGTTACATATCTTACACCCTGGCTTTTACAATGGTTTGCAAAATGTCCTGACTTAAAACAATTATAACAGATCTTGTAAGATGGTAATAATTTCAACCTAGCCTCATTACTGAGCGCCAGAAACTGTGGACATTTACCTAAATTGTGATCGCCGTTACATTTATAACAACCCTTGAGTTGTTTATTTGAGTTTATATTATGAATATTCGATTGTTGCACCGAAACCATGGATTTTAATTTAGGACTCGGCCTATGCGGTGCAAAGTGAACATTACGCGACGTCTCTAAGGTTTCAGAGTAAATCAGCTCGGCTACGCATAAACTGAAGGAATAAATTAAATGTAACTGATTCATCCTTTTTTAAATGACCTTTAAACTCCTCCCACTCACGGTAGGTTTTCTGATCCAATTTATGTGTAACTATATAAATTAGAAGCGTGTCCCAATGCTGAACTGGTTCGCCTAACGATTCTAATGCCCTCAGGTTTCTACTTAATAAATCGATTAAGCGCTTTAAAGTTACAGACGACTCTAGTAATCGTTTCAAGGTTAAATAAAGGCGGACACATGATTTTGAACTAACAATCGTTTGTTGTTAAACCTCTCATAAGACATTCCATGCTACTGTATAGTTACTTGCAGAAAAATCAAATGATTGAATTACCACAGCAGCAGACCCTTCGAGAGATGCGCGTAAATAATGAAATTTGTTAATTTCATCGATTTCATCATTAGAGTGAATAAGGCTAAAGAAGGTATCATGGAACTCAACCAGTTCTCATATGATCCACTAAATTTTGGCAACTGTATGGTAGGTAACTTAACAAACTTATGATTACTGACTCGAGAACTCTTGTCACTACCTGCCGATTCGGGTGCATTATGGTGATCGCTCAGTAAAATTTGAGCTTTAGCTAGCGCCTTGTAATACTGAGTTTCAAAGCATGAACGCTCAGTTAGTTGTAAGTCGGGCTTGTCGACAATACATTCTAAGCGTAACTGCACCTCATCATATTGGTTATACAATGTGTCCAGCTTACCCATACGCAATTACAATTCCGTCGCGTCATGATTTTGTAAAGGTGTAGTAAGCGAATCCAAGTAACCAATGAAAGCAGTTAAGCGGCCTTTAAAACTACCTCGTTTTTGATCAACTCCTTTTCCGGTCATTCTGGAAGACGAGAGTATTCGACCTGGAATGTATATAATTACAAATATTCAAAACAATCTCCGACTATCTAATGCACTAACTAACTACTAAGCTCTGAAAACTACTTAACTATATTACAGTATGTAGGTACTAACTCGGCAAATAATAATTTAATAATATTATAGTGACACGTAACTTTAATATTTCTCGACGTTCAAATAATAAATAAATAATTTTATGATTTAAGCTACTTACAATACCTAATTCAATTATTATATACCCACGAAATCAAAAAAATACCAACAATCGTCCTATGCTACAATTACGCTATTACTTTAGTATAATTTTATTACTATAAAACACTCTAAACAACAAAATAAATAATAATTAAAGCCTAAAACATTAACTTGTTGTGGTAATAATAATTAATGCTACTATACGATTTCTACTGCTGAATTATACTAAATAATGTAAATAAGCAAAAATAATGTAGATTAATTTCTAACAGTATCCTTACAATACAACTTCTTACTTAATTACTGCAAATTATCAAAAATTGCAAATGTTAACCACAACGCAGTAGGTAATTAATAATCGATAGGAACAATAAATTCACTAACCTTATAAGTCCGGTGATTTACATCAAATACTATTAGATTACCTTAATAGAGTGTTGGGTGACGATGAATCTTAAATTTTATCTTAAACACCACGTAATTACACAAATTGACCCACATTCTTGATGGCGGCGACGTAACTCAAACTTGATTCAACGAAACTCCACTGAATTTACCTTATTATACAGTATAATATAAATTCTTGCTTATTATTTTATATCCGGCGACGATCCAGGACCATGTTCGGGAGTTTACGGAATTTTAAAATAATGCAACTTGAATGTGGTCTTGGACGATTGTATTGATCTTACAACAGTTGAGAGAAAGAAAAATATTACAACGACAAAGACCCCGTTTGAAATTAACATTAAGTACGGACGTAATTACTACAAGTACGTTGTTTAACTCTTTGCTGAGAAAAAATGCGCAGCGCTCCAACAATGGTTTATGCACGGCATAGGTGAACAGTGGTCGATGTGTGTTTGTAGAACTTGAAAACGTAGTATAATTACTATAACCTATAAGGCATTCCACTAAGACCGCACCTTCATTTGGGTTGCCTGCTACGGCCACTTATCACGAGGTGGATTACATGCCGATATGTTTCTTATCATTCGATATCAAGAAGATCTGTTTTTTG